>JAASGH010000105.1:0-62536 GCA_023334155.1 Globisporangium heterothallicum
ATCGGAAGCAAACCTTCAAGGACGGAGACAATACCAATCGCAAGAATCCAGGAGGTTTGGCAGAAATCGCACAGTTCGTTGCTCCTTTGGATGCATTTTTCCACAAAGAATAGGTTTGGTTTTCGCCAGAAGACCTCATTGATTGGAAACAACATCGACTATACTCTTTCTCACATCGTCATGACCATCATAAGCGTCTTGCCTCCCGTGAAGGTGTATGAGGCATGTCGTGGTCACAGTCTACGGTGAACAAATGATATCCATAAGCAGTCCACATTGCGACAAGAAGACAAGCAGACAGTCACACTTGAGCAGTACTGGTACACACACATTTCCTAGTTGTTTCATTTCTCCAAATTAAACGAACCACATTTCCTATTGTTCGCCGTCACGATCGTTGGTTCCTTCCTACAAGGTACGCATCACAGTCGGCAAACGCTTGTCACTCACTTGTTTTCTTGTAAACTCACCCACTACACCCTCCAACCAGGAGAGGGCATGGCAGATCATCTTCATCACAGCAATCTCTTGACTCCACGAAACACTCACTTTTCACACAACATCTCTCTTCTTCATCCACTCCCACACTTCTCTGGATCTGCTCAGTTTTTCGACAGCCGATGCATGGATGACAGCGAACTCCCACCAGCGCCGCGAACTTGCATGTGCACGAGCTGCTCCAGACTCGCAGCAGGCGAAGGCTTGTTCGACTTGCTGCTCGCTGCCGCTCGGCTTTCCACGCTTGTCGTCGTAATCGTCACGCTGCGGCGTCGAGGAGCTGGCATCAGCTTGGATCGCTCTTGGTATTCCTCCGACAGCACTTGCATTTTCCGCGCACCATCCAGATTCAAAGGCGCGCTTTCATCAAAAGCCGCCAGCATGCCCATCGTCGCACACATCGAGCGAAGGTGGAAGTAGTACTTCGCGTACGACACCGCCGAAACACGCACATTGTACTCGACTGCGCTCAGATACGCCAGCTCCAGCTCGTTGATTTCTTTCAACGAAAGCTCGGGCCAAATCTTGGAGAAGTCCGCGTTACACATACTGAGATCATCCCACACTTTTGACGCCATCACCATCGAGCAAAACAAGATCGAGCGCCAATTGTCGCCCAGCAACTGCAGCGAGCCGCTTGTAGCCTTCAGGAGACGCTCAACGTAAATCAGACTCATAATGATGCACTCCGACTCCATTTGCGCGCGCGAAAACACGTGCTTGATGACTGCAGCGATTTCCTTCAGCGACGGAATGGACGGGAGCGCATTGCTCTTGCTGTTGTTCATTCCGCCCGCAGACGCTGCCAGCGCGCGTCGTTCTCGCTCACGGCGGTTAACAAACACATCAAACTTGGCATCAATCTCGATTGGCGCTTCCACCGCCTCCACCATATGCGCACGCAGCACCGTCGCGACACACTTGATCGTACAGTCCTGGTCGGGTGCGTTCATGGTGCCCATTCGCACGTAAATCGTGCTCGTGCTGTTGGATCTTCGTCGCAGCGGTTGACGCGTGACCGCACCCTGGATATCAGCAGGTCCACCAACCGACTGGGCGTACGACTCTAAATCCGACGCACGCGGCTGCATGGCCGACGCCAACCGAACACGTTCCTGAATAGGCGACGGGATCGCCACAAGACGAGTGCCCACAACTCCACTTGTCTTTTTCTCCACCACCACGGGGGTCTCGTACGACGAAAGCGTGCGGAAGAGAAGCGGGGGCTTCGACGCCGCGGCCGTCAGCTCATCCTCGTCCTCATCGTCGATGTCATCGTCGTCTGTGCTGTCCTGGTTGTCTGTGGGTTTGAGTTCCTGACTGCCAAACTCGGGGGTATTCGGCGCCGATTTGCTGCCGTGGAGACCCATCGCACGAGGTTTCTGCTTCCTGCCCAGACTGCTCAAGCTGCTGCGCGTCAGGTCCGAGCTTGACGACGACGACGAGCGCGACGAAGTCGACGAGACGCCAATGTCGCTGTGTCGGTACGGTTGCTGTTCCACATCGTCGCTGTCGTTGTTGTTGCTCAGCGGCCAGTTGCCCGCGCGCAGTTTCGAGCGGATGTTGTTCTCCATCGCAAAGAAGAACTGTTTCTTCTCGTGTTTCTCCTTGTCGACCAGCTCCTGTGGCTTTTTCCACGTCGTCTCGCGCGTGATCGGGTGGTAATAGTACGGTCGCTTGCTCTTCGGGTCGATCGCGACGCGCCACTCGACGCGGTCACTCGATGACGATGGCGATGACGACGGGTTGGTCGCGGACGAGCGTGTACTGCGCTGGTGAAGCTGGTGCAGTGTCTGCTGCTGCTGCTGCGGAGTCGCATGTCTCGACGACGACGTCGCTCCCGACGCGCGCACGCTGCTGCTGCTGGAGTTCGCAGTCTGTTGGTGCGCAGATGCGAGCGACTGGCCGTACAAAAGCTGCTGACTTCGCTGCGGGTGTTGCTGGCCGCGGTGGTAGATGCCTGCTTGCGCGTACGCCTGGACTTGAGCCTGGATCTGCGACTGCGCTTGCGCGATCGCCTGCGCGCGAGCGAGCACGTCGTCGTGGGATTGCGACCGCGCTTGGTTTGCCGCTTGCGGGTTGGACGCGTAGCGGTGGGGCTGCTGGCGCGACTGCTGCGGATGGTGGTGACTGTGGCGCTTGGCGGCCATTGCCGATGTCGTCGTCGTGGTCGGGTTGAATTGCGGGTGGTGGTGCATTGTCGAGGTGGGTTGCATCCGCAGAGGCGACACAACACTATTCATATCACAGGACGTACACAAAGGGGGGGGGAATACTAAACACACACAGAAGAACAAAAACTACACCGCACTCGCACAACTTCCAAAGCCCGAAAATGAGTTAATTCGAGACCGGATCGTTGGGTACTTTGCGGACGCTCGTGGGTTGCAGACGGACGGATATTTTGTTGAAGGACGGGTCGCCGCAAATTTTCGCTCCACAGATCCGTAAAACGACTCTCTGGAGTGTATCCGACTGACTTTATCTCTCCACACTGTCGGGGTTGAAATGCTCAAGAATGCTCGAGAATGCGGGAAAGGTGGCGCAGGATCCCGATACAAAACTCGGCGCGGCGGAAAGGAGGGAGGGGGGAGAGCTACTTTCGATATAGGAATGTGTGCCTCCTCCTCTGCGTTCTCTTCCTTCCTCCTTCTGTTGTTCTTCTGGAGTGTTGCTGTTGGCGCTGGGTGTTCTTCCGCTCGATGATGATGGAGAAGAGTGCCGTCTGTCTGACTGAGTTGGGTGTGGACATGGAGGGATGGTTGTCGTGGCGGCCACAGCTGCGCTGGACTGACAGGCTGGTAATCTCCTCAACCAACAAAATCGACAGACGGGGACGCCACGAAGAATCAGATGGTGCACACCCGTTTCATTTCGAGAGTTCGGACTGGTTGTCTTTTCCTTCTCGCCAAATGTTCGAGAAGTGCAGAAAACCTCGCTCACATTGCTATTCCAACCCTCTTCTCTTTCCATACAGAAGAACAGCATTGGAATGTAAAATACGAAGGTTTGCTGTGCGGGAATTGCGCAGTTGGGACGGATGGGAAGAGTGGACGACACGATGCACCATCTCGCTCCTGTTTGTGTAGTCCAGCGTTCTTTGCTTTAAAAAGCGAATCTGGACCGCTTGGGGAAGCGAAAAGAACAAGTGAGCAGCATGTTGGACTTGGATTGTGGGTGTCAACTGTGCGATTCATCAGGCAAGAATGCGTGCGCACAAATCGTTGGGGAATGTGCATTGAGTTTGCGCTGGTTTGGAGCTGCTTTTTTGCACCCAAGCGTGAGTAATGGTGACATGGCCGGCAACTGTTCGCCTGGATTGTCTATCTCATCAATAAGGCAGCAGCAACTGCGCTTCCCCTCGTGAACCTGTTCACCTTGTTTTCCTGCGAGACTCGTTCACACAGGAGCGACAGACGGGACGGTCCAGATTTATCAGGGGTAGGTCGCGGAAGAGAGCCAGGTGATCGCGCATGCCTTGTTTTCTATTTCGTCGTGCGGTTGTCGTCAAAACGAACTTCGATGCGGACAGAAAAGCGCCAGTGTGTCGCGTTGGAGGCAAGAGGCGACATCGCGTCAAATTGCCAGTTGTGGCACGCTGCGATGCGAGACGAGTCCACCTGTCGGCCAGTCTGCTCGACTTGCGTGCGCAGACGAACGTTCAGCATCCTCGGATCTCTTTCTTCTCTCCACGTCACACTCGCCATCACCTTCAGAACGAGACTTTATCCTCTCTCTCTCCCCTGTCGCTTTTTGTGAGACTGCCACATGTTAATGCATGATGGTTTTTGTCTTTTTTGTCTCCCATGTGTGGCTTCTCAGTGGATCTCTCACATCCAAAACCGGATGCTGAATTTTTCTTTTTTTCTGTTTCCGATCCTCGCGGCACTGACTGGCGTTTCGCACGTGCCGCTTCCATCCGTACTCTTGTGACGCATCCGAGTCCCGCAGCATTTGCCATCGTTTGAGTCGTCCAATTTGCACCGCAGACGCAGCGCCGTCTTGAGGTGTTGCATCACGGATACCGCTAATCACGGATACTGGAAATGGCGCTGGAGCGCGTTGTTCGTAGTTGAAGCAACCAGCGCGTCAGTCGTCGCTCCAACAATGCGATCCCTCAAGTGGCTCCATTCCAGACACCTGATCCCGCATCATTCTGTGCCAATCTGATAATGGATCCGTTTCTGACTACCGAGTAGTCGTTTCGAGATCTGGTGCACTGTACCGACCCCAACGGTACACTTCACAGACACGAATCGCGACTTGTCTGTCAATGGAAGGCGAGGAAAGTCATCAACTGCATCGCGCTTGAAGGTCGAGAGGACAGCGAGGAAGCGAGCGATGGTGTTTTCGAGCGACCGAAGCGCCGAGGAAGTGAAGCGAGTGAACCAGCAACTGGAGGAGCGCCACTACGAGTTCCGCTCCAATTGCAACGACGGCGACGGTGCGTCAAGTGGGTTTTGCCCGTCCGTTGCTCGTTGCTCCCAAACACAATCTGCGGATCTCTCTTTTTCTTGACGATCTCCTTGTTCGTGCAGGAGATGCAAGCGCGTGCCACAGCTGGGGCGAATGGCTCGCTGTGGTCGACAAAAACTACACCGATGCAGGTACGAGTCTACAGGTGCTCGCTCCTTCCTGCATTTGCACTGACCGGTTTCTCACTTCATGACGATTTTGTGTGTGGATGTGCTCTAGCTGGGATGTACAAGCAAAACTGCGATAAAAACAACTACGCAGCGTCGTGCTTCAACCTCGGACGACTCAAGCGTAAGAAAGGATCTCTCCGTTCGTTGCTGCTGCGTGTATGGAGTTGTTTCATTCCTGGTTGTCATTTTTGCTGCACACAGTGGCTGGCAAGGGAGTCGAGGTGAACGACTGCGACGCTGTGAATCTCTTTGGTACGCAGACTCATTCGTACGAGGCGCAATCGATTGGTTGCTTTGAGTTGCTAGGATGTGTGCTCATTCGACGCTCTTTTCGACTGCAGAGAAATCGTGCGGTGGCGGGCATGCGCAGGGCTGTCACCACCTTGGTGTCATGTACATGAACGGTGTTGGTCGAGACAAAGTGCGTTCGTGTTCCCCATGCCGCAATACCGATGGAGAGATTTGCTTGGGGAGAATCTGATATCCGAGGTATCTTGTGTGTGTTTTGCACCTGTAGAATGTGCTCAAGGGACTGGAAGCGTTCAAAGAAGCCTGTGAGCGGGACGATGCGAACAGCTGCAACCGCGTTGCGTCGATGTACCTCTCCGGGACGGAGAAAAGCCCCATCAAGCGCGATGTGCCACTGGCGAAGCGCTACTTGGAGATGGCGTGCGATGCCAATTTCGCGCCTGCGTGCCATAACCTTGCGGTCATGTACAAGAAAGGAGACGTTGGTGTTGCGCAAAGCGACGAGAAATTTGAAGAGTACCGCAAGAAAACGAGCGAGTTGGTCGCTCAGGCTGGCGGCATGTCTGGTGTCAAGGCATCGTAGAGCTGACGGACGAAGACGTACGAAAGCAGAGAGCGATAGAAGAAGAAATCCGAGGTTTACGCGCTGCATTGTTTGCATCGATACAATCAGAGCTGCTGACGCTACTACGTGAGCTCCACTTCTTCAATCTCCGAGTCGTCAAAACTCATCACGCTTGTGTTCACTGACCGCAATTGCGGTACCGCGTGTGCATTTGAAGAGTTCTGCTGCGAGGACTCGTTCGTCGCATTCTCAATTTCATTCGCCACATCTGTCATGGAGTCACAAAGCAAGAGTCAATTCCTTCATCCCAAGGTCTCGCGACAGTTAGAGAGCACACGCACCACTGTCATCAGTCAAGTCCGGGATGGTGCCACCACCCTCGTCGTCGTCCAAGCTGTCCTCCAAACGGCTTGCTGACTTCGAACCACTGCTGCCCACGCTCTCGACAGAGCAAGTGCTTCTTTTCATTGCGCCACTATCGCGATCGTCCTCCACCTATGCCACAGAAACAGTTTTCAGTGCAACCCATGGCAAAAGTGAGCAATCTAGCATGTTTGCTGCGCACCTCGCCAACACGCTTTGCTGCACCCAAGTCGCTGTTCTCACTTTCCTCCAGGCTTGGTATGCTTGCTTGAAAGGACATCTCAGAAGAAGCCACCATCGATGCCGAACAACCCGACGATCGTAGACTTCGGAGTTGACTTTGGTGATCCAAACTCTCTGCAACTTGTCGATCAATTGACGCATTTGTGCGACCACTTTCGATGCTCTTCCCCACTTCGTCTTGCGAGTGGCTGCGGGCTTCCACATCTGAGTCTGCAACGTCGGAAACACTTTCAATCTCGAACATTTCGATGCCACCGTCCTCTTCTCCATCGCTTGCAGCATTCTGTGGAGCGACAGAGGGACTTTGGCGATCCATTGATGGAGCTGTCTCGGGTTCGCATTCGGTCACGCGGAGTGCACTTTGCGAGTTGGCGGAGGGATCAGTTGCTGGCGGAGGGCTAAGCGCTCCTTTTGGTGGACTTCCAGGGGTAAACTCCTCAATCTCCTTGATATTCTCCCATTTCGAAACCAAAGCGCTCGCATGAGTGTCACTGCCTTCTCTTGGTGCTGGTTGACTTTCGGACACCTGGACTTTCTCTTCCCTTTCAGCATCAGTCTCTGGTTTTGTAGGCGACCGTTTTGGTGACACCGTCACCACTTTCATACTGCGAGGCTGAACTCCTACGGATACCGCGGGTTGGATCTCCGATACCGACTCATGGATGTGTGGCGACAGACTCAGATCTGGCTGCAACGTCTCGAGGGGGATTCGTTCGAGTCCACCTTGACCAAAACCTTCCGTTTTAACTGCTGGGACTGTCGGTTGATCCGCCACTGGCTCTGCGGTTGCGACCATGCTCATAGTTTCGTCGCCCTTCATTCCAGCTGCTGCTGGTCTCTCTTCTACAATCACAGTGAGATCTCGCACGTTGGCAGCTTCTCCGATGTCTCCACTGGACGCATCGTCTACTCGAGTCGGATAACTCCTCTCTGGGTCCAGCGTACGCATACCACTCTCGATGTGGCTTCCAACTGCCTCGAAATGCGGCATTCGGGTATTCTCTTTCGTGAGTGCAGAAGGCTGCGTCACCTGTGTTTGCTCACACACATCGATGTCAGCAACCGAGGCGAAAGCGAGCATCGCCTGCTTGACGAGGTCTTGATTTAGTTTCGACTTCGTGCGAGTCTCCACTTTCCAACGATCCAATACCAGCTGCCGTGTTTTCTCTCTTGGAATCCACTCCTTCTCGATCATTGAATTCACTGCACCTTCACACTCGATCATTTTCTGCAGCACTTCTGTCGGCAGAATCTCCAAGTGGCCATAGAGGGCTTGTTGGACAATTTGCGAATGCTCGTTCGATAAGAGACTGCATTTCGGAGGCACGCCGAATCGCTGCGAGACCTGTTCCAGTCTCAGAACGTGGCTCTCGATTTGTTGCTTCACAGCATTTTCGTCATGAAGATACCGGCTGCGCAAAAACTTCCGTCTCGATAGAGAGGAGAAAGTCTTGCTCATCGGACTTGTGTTTGGCTGAGCTACGGTCGATCCTTCACCAGTTCTACATCGAAAGACACATCGAGAGAGCGGGATCGCAGGGTCCGCTTCTCTGTTAGTTCCAGTACGAAGTCGTCACTCGAAAACCAATGAAAAGGCGCTTGTACCTATTGGCTCTTGCAGCGACTGCATCCATAACGCTTTCAGCGACCATCTTAAACGCATAGTCTGGGTCTTGCGTTGACGGAGTTATAGAGTGCTGGGATACGAGGGTGCTACCACTTTCAGCTTCGAGTGCTGTTTCTCCTAAAGACGTCCTCGTTGCTGAAGCGGTCGACGTTTGTTCGTTTCGATCTGCTTCTAGCTCGGAGAGAGGCACTGCAGCGGGATGGAATTGCTCGTCTGGGATTGTTTGGATAGCGATGTCGATCCCTGGTGCTTTCACCTCAGGATTTGTTTGTGTCGCCATTTCTTCTTTCACGGGTTCAGATGTACTGGCACTTTTAGCGGTTGCTTGGGTTTCTACGTCACAGGGTTCGGCCAGCATCGTTTGAGAACCGCAGTCTTTACGTGTAACTGGGACCTTTTGAGCACCACATATTTCCGAGATCTTGCACTCGAGTCGCTTCACATGAGTCTGGGACTCGTCCAACCGATCTGCGAGCACCTGCTTCTCCTTTAATGCAGCTAGGTGGGTCTCTTGGAGCCTTCCGAGCTCTTCACGCGATCCTTTCAAGGCTGCATTGACCATGTCGAGCGCTTGCTCAAGCCTCGTTATCTCAAGAGTCGTCGAGATATCAGCTTCAGCTGAGGATGCCGGCATCGACGAAGTGCGAACACCAGCTTGCATTTCCATTTTCCGCTTTAGATCCAGGAATTGAATCTGCTCTTTCAAGTCGTTCAATTCGGTGAGCGCGTCGTCTTTCTCCTGTAAGATCGTGTCCAACTGCTGCTGGGCTTCTTCAACCTGTTTCGCAGCATGCAGTCGCGATGCCTTGATCTCCTCTGCGAGTTGGTTCTCAACATGCAATTGCTCGTAAAGGTTTTGTATTTTCACGGCCTCTTCCTTTGCGAGAGCCCGCAGCGATTCTTGGTGATCCTGGAAAGCGTGCTCCACCTGCTGCAGCATTTGCCGAAGTGCTTTGTCTCCTGAACCACTGTTGTCGGTGGATGCGTTTCGAGCATTCTCATGAACCATCTGTTGTCTTGGCGGTTTAGTGTGCTGAACGTCATTGAGCTTGAGCTCGTTGTCCTCGCCGAGGTGCCGTCTCAAGCGGTGTTTCTCGAGATACTCGGCGGAAGCAAACATTTTGCCGCAGAAAAAGCATTGGCGAGCTTCCTTGATCCGCTTCTGATCGTCCTCGCCACCATCGCCATTCGCGCTCCTATGGCGACTACTCCCCTTCTTTCCCCGAGGAATCAGCTCACCCAGCAGAGTCTCAATGGTTTCAACGGCCGAAGGGGTCGCCCTGACACCGATACGAGTGGGTGCAGATCGATTAGCAAACATCGATACAACAACACAAACATGCGCAACAGAAAAGGATACTGTCTGTACCCTTGAATCTGCAGTAGTTTCGCGATGCTCTGAAGCACTTGATGGAGTTTCTGCACTTGCTTGTCGCCACTTTTCGATCTTTCTTTCCATTTGGCAGCACGACCTGCAAACTCCTCACATTCTCTAAATGAACAAAAGAAAGCGAAACACATCAGCGACGGGAAGCATGTGTGCCACTGGCATCAGCACTGGAGTCTCGCACTTTCCACAGAGCTGCAGCTCCGTCTGGAGCGTCTCCAGAACCGTCCCATCTCTCGACCGCATGAACAGCAAGTACTCCGTCGCCAGTTGGAAGATCCGCACAATGAACCAAGCGTTGCGTTGATCGTACATTCCACCACCACTCTCCCCACTCTCATGCGCGTGTCTGCTACTACCATGGAAGTTCTCCATGGAGTCGACTGCTGCTGCGCCGGAGGGCAATCGCGCGAAGGTCAAGTGCAGCACGTAGGGCTCGAGCACCGTCGGGTCTCCGCGCTTGACGACGTCGGGCAGATGCAGCGCGCGCAGCATCCGCCAGTTGATCTTCTCCGTGCGCTCGCGCCAGCAGAAGCGCTGCGGTGGCGTGACGCGGCTCGCACCGCTGGTGCTGCTCTTCCTCATGGCGTGAATGCGAGTGCCTCTGCTGAAGAAGACCTCGCTTTGCTTGCTTCCCACCAGACACGTGCGCGGACTTGCATTTTCGGGAATGGATACGCTTCCATTCGCGAAAAGGTGGGGAGACCACCTGATTCCAAATAACGTGGCATTATTGGCTGAAAAGCTGTGTTTAGCATGTTTTTGTCCAATGGGAACGCTCACAAAACCGCTAACAAATGTCGAATCAAATGCTTTTTGTTGTGAATTGGAATTTTTGCATTGTGCCAGAGAGATTGGGAATATGGCGGTGCAGCAAATGCGGCCACCTGGCGGTGCGGACGACGGTAGAGCCCATAGCCATGCATCCTATCGCTCACGCGTGCGTACTGGCGCGTCGCTATCAGCGCTGTATTTGACTCGACCGCAGCGCCTCGTCGGCTGCTCGCTGCCGCCGCAAGCGAAGTCGCCGACAAATGGCGGACACGCAACAAAAGGGTTTGTGACGCTCGCGGTGCCGCATATTCTGGAATCTGCTGCCACCACGCAGACGCTGCCAGCGACGTCGCTCGTGCGCTTCCGATGGAGACGCGAAGAGAGCCAGCGTGGGAGTCTCTTCCAGCCTGCAAGGATCACGAATGACCGTGGATTGCATGCACCGCGCGACCACAGTGATGAAGACACAGAGACAGGTGGCGAGGATGAAGCCAAGCAAGGCGCTCAGCGTGGAAATGCTGCTGCGCGGTCGATCGAGATGGTGTACCCGATCTGCGTCGATGCTGAGCGTTTTGTAGAGTACTTATGCGAGATGGTAGCGTGTGCCGATGGTGTCCTGAAGTGGTCTATCTCGACTAGTATTGATGGAGTCGTGCTGTGTGATGTGTCATGGTGTAGAAAGAGCTCGTGTTCGACGTGATCGACCGGGAGACGCGGCGTAAGTATGGCAAGTGCACCGTTCCATTAGTCGCGAATGCCGCGACTGCACCAGGTAATACGCGAGGTCCACAGCCGAATGATACGACAGAGCACTCGCTGCAGCAACTGAGGCGCGACAACGCACTGTACGAGATCAAGTCCGTGGAGCCAGATGAACGTGGCGACATGATCGGTGGGGATAGATGCCAAAGCTGGCTGTCATGTGGTTATCGTCTTGTGTTGGGGATAGTATATGCTGATGCTATCATGTGTGTTCGTCTTTTCATATTATTGAAAGGCTACTTGGCTGTGAACCTCGATGTTCAGTTTAAAAACCAAGATTTCCGAGCGCATTCTGAAGGGGAAGACGAGAGGTTATCTCCGCTGCTGTATCCAAGAAGTCGAGACTCCGAGTCGCCTCCGAGTGTGCTGGTTCCTCGGTCAAGACCAACGGTGCACATAAACGTCCATCGGGATTTCGACGTAGAAGTGGCGCAAGGTGACCACGCATTCCCATTCGACTCGGCGTCCTCGATCTCATATATGGAGAGCGATGCGCTTCACTCGTTCCCGGGGAGCAGTCCCCGCAGTGCCGATGTCTATTCGTCCCGCGGCTCTTTGTCGTTCCCGAGTGAGATGCGAAATCGGCGTAGCGATCCGACTCGCCACTTGGTGCTCCATGATTTGATTGACAAGGGGAAGGCGCTGCAGCAGTCGATGGCGAAAGCTGCTGACGAGTCCTTAGATCGACTCCCAGAGGAGTCGGTAGCCTTCACAGTTCCACGAGGTCAGAACGATGGAATCCATCCTTACACCAATCTCGCTGCCTATCAATACGTAGCTGAGGATGGAGACGATGGTGACACGAATCCGCCTAGCTGGGAGACGATTTTGAAGCAAGCGCCACCTCGACATCTCGAGCACCGAGTCGCGCATGATAGGACAGAAAAGTCTGGAAATGCTGATTCGCCGCTACCACCGAGCGTGAATGGGCTGGAAATTACGTTCGAGTCACTTGAATTTGGAAGTGAGTTTCTTGGCCAGCTCCAGCAGCTGCGAGACTCAACGATCTCAAGTCGCTTCAGTCCGATCGAGTTGTCTGTATCCCATAGCGATGTATCGGCGCTTTTATCCCCCCACTCCGGCAATTCCGCAAATCCAAACGAGACCAGCGACTCGTTATTCTCTGTCGCAACGTCGCTTCGGAAGCGCGTCTTACGACTCAACTACTCGCACGTTGTACCATTTCGACCACATGGAGGAAGTCTTGCAACTCACCACCTCACCTCCAACATGAACAGGAAGAGCCAGCTTCAGTTCGACATCCGATGCCAAACGCAAGGGACTCCCAGACGAACACCGCGTCGAAAGCAGCAAGACTCGCGAAGTGGCCAAAACGACCACGTGGCATTACGTGGTGTGATACCCGCGCGTGATATTTTCCAAGATGCAGTCCCGAGGAAAGATCCTTGGGTGGTGAATGTCCAGCTGTTCATTCACGATGAGAGCATCACAAGCAGTCAAAACGCGAAACCAGCTACACCGAGAACAAGGAGGAGGAAGAACCCCCAGAGCGTTGGCGAAATGAAGGTCAAGTTCCAGTTTTGCTCGTTCGAAGCTGAGAGCAGCGAGTCGGAGATCAATGGTTCGAGCCACATGATTTTTTCTTCAGCATCCAGCTCGCCCAGATCTATTGAGGAAGGTCTTCAAGCCCCACGGCCACTCCCTGCGAGAAGAGCAATGCGAGAGTATAGACAGCAGCGCACTCCAGATGTCAACGGTCAGCGGGTGGTCCAAACGAATGCAAAGACCATAGTCCAGCTAGCGGTGGTGATTGAAAGAGCTACGTCCATTCGTTTCGCTGAGAACCGTGCCAGGAAGACACGAGGTTCGAATCAGGCGGACTTCGTTCTGCGGGTGGAGTATGCAGTCCCACCGATCTGCTACGTGAACAGCTCCTTATCCTCCGTTGATTCAGTAAAGCGTACAATTCGAAGGAAACTGCTTCGAGCGCCGTCGTCGCACGCTCGCGCACCGCCTTACCATGCAAGCGTCAACCACGCTGGCGTCTTTTCACTTGAGCTGGATCGGAAACTTGCAAGGAGCTTCAAGAAACAACTCTTGGTAAGTGGAAAATGCTTCGTTCTGTTGGAAAGAGCAGTCTCGCTTATCTTGTTGTTCCCTTCGTCGTAATCGGTAGATCGTGGAGGTTTGGGTCCAAGACTTCCATGCAGCACGCGATGATGAAGGACAACTGCTGGGTCTTGTCAAAATCCCCTTTGATGCGTTTTCGTCGTGCTTCAGGTTCGTACTTTCGGACAACGTCGGCATCTGCTTAGACATTTTACTCACGTGGTTTCACGCTTCTGCGTCATGTGTGGCGCTTTCTCACTGTCCAGAGACGGAAGCGGCGATTGGGACCACACAGAACCTTTTGTCGGCGTTGATGATCACCTTCCTATCGTCGACCCATTTTCGGGCAAAACCTCGGGATACTTGCACAATCGAATCGCAATCGGAACAGCGCAGCAGGTACGTGGAAGCCGACGACACTGCGATATCTCTGCTCTTTTATTGACGTTTTCATGTTGCTGATAGATCATTACTCTTACCACAACCACCCGAGCAATCACACGGTTCCAAGCGATCGTGAGAGGCGCTCTTAGTAGAAAGACCCATGTTTTGTTTCGAACGAGCAAGCCACATCACGATGGGACGGATTCTTCTCCGTTACCAGGACCAAGTGCGTTTACTGAAGACTTGCGAGACCATGGTTCCCAGAGAGCCACTCTCCAGTCTTCCGAAATCCCAGCGCCTTCACGGAGTGGTGAAGCTGCAAGGAACATTTCCCACAGACTAGGTGATGATTTCGCGTCGACTGGTAGTATCACAGCAAGTGATACATTTTTGCACGAAATCCGCATTGAAATCCGAGAGTGCTGGTCAGTTGCACGAGTGGGTGGGACGAAGGAACAAGCCAGCAGGAACCAATCTCCGTCGATCCTGGGGTGCGAGCTTCAAGGCGAGCTTCTCGTCCATGGAGATCAGCGTACCCATCCAAGTGAACCGAAAGCAGTTCAGTTTGCGCTGTGGTGGGATGCGAGCAACAGGCAACTGAACTCCCACTTTGTGCACTCCTTCCGGTCGAAAGAGCATATCAAGACTGCTGGTGCTAGTGGTATTCGAGGAGTAGCATTCGCTTTCCACGTGCAGAACGACTTCCTTCGATCAAGTTCTGCGCAACCAGTGTCCGGAAGCGCGGCGCTGGATCTGCGCCATTTCTTCGCCAGCGAACGCGATGCTGGAGATACCACAGAGAAGCTTGTGCACATTCGCCAAGATATAGACATACCTATCGAGTGGCAGCAGCAAGAGGGTTCGAAGGCGCTCCTTTGCTCTGTGTTACCCCTCCAGATCAGCTACCAAGTGTCAGCAAATGCCTCTACTCCCTCAACCCAGTTCCACCCGATCGAGCTGCTGGATGCATCTCGTGTCCTCGAAGACGAACCGAGTCTTTCCAACTGGATGAAGACAACTGCAGTCTCCACTACCCGGAGATTGCTGCCGGCAACGATCACTCTGTCAACGAAAATTCGCTCAATCAGCGATGTGAAGCATGCAATCGAAGAGCGATGGAGTCAAGTGTGCGCAAACCCGTCCGACGTGCAGCTCAAGAAGCATTTAGAGACCGTGCTTCATCGCGAATCAGTCACCGTGATGTTCGAATGCAATGCGTGTCTCGGTGTGGAGATTGACGAAGCGAGCGCAGACAGCAGGGACGAGATTGTCAATAGTTTCCAACTGTACAAACAAAATGGAAGATGGTACAAAACGTTTAGACTCACGACCGCACATATCGATGTGACCAACCGCAAGCAAGTGCTTTCGTCGCTGCTTCCTTCGACTCAAGTGAGCATTGTCGTGCATCCAGAGGCATTGCAAAGCTTGCAAGACGATTGCCTTGACATCAAGATCTTCTCTCGGTGTGAGGAGGGAGATGCGGAGTACGAACTAGGCGTGGTCTCAGTGCCTGTTGCTGCAGTATTGTTTCGTCCTACCGGTGTCCAGGGGACGTTCCCAATCCAAGTTGGCGAAGGTATGCTTTTGTCTACTGCGGATCCTCCCCAACGCTACCGTACTCTACAATCTGACTTTTGTTGTTTTTAGTGCTGAGTGGCCGACTTGGAGTTCAGGTGTCCATCGATCACCAACGGGATGGCGAAATGCTAGATGAGAACAGCGTTAGTGTCGACTCGCTGAAGCAGGGAGCAGACGAGTCGACCTCCCATCCAGCGTCGACCTCCCATCCAGCATCGCCGACGACCCCAGAAGAGGGTGCAGACCAATTCTCTACCGATGAGGACCAGCAAATGCAGTCGATTCAGGTACGCACACTAACTCTCGAAATGTCAACGTGCTGGGACCCAGCCACTATTATTTCTAAACTGTCGTGTGAATGCTGTCGTAGATATCTGTCGAGGATATCCGAAACGTTCAACGCACTGACTCGATGAGTGTCGGTGACGATATGCGAGATTACTTCGTGACCTTCGCGATTAGACATGGTGATGAAGAATGGATTGATCTCCTACCTGTCGAAGGTGCGACAACAATCGGCGCTGAAAGTCGCATCAATCGAGTGAGCGACTACAAGGTGGATGCTCACTTATCCAGTCATGTTTGGGACGATGCGACTTTGAAAGTTAGCGTTTGGGATGATCCTAGTGTGGATGGTGATTTTTCTAAACATGCGCGGTCTGTATGCGAGAAGAATACGATCGCTTCAGATCGAAACGCGATGGTGATTGGTCGGGCATTCGTGGATCTGAGTCTTTTTCATGCCGGATGGAGAGCGATTCATGGATGGTATCACGTTCTCGATGGTCAACAAATCAGTCGCGGACAGGTGAAAATCCGAGCTGCTCTGCACACTGCAGAATCAGGCACCGCTGCGACCGAAAAGGGCGATGTGGAGATGATGGATCACCAGCGGAGCGAAATGATCGAAGGGCAGACTCGCTCACTTGGTTTCGGATCTCCGGACATTGTGCTCGACGAGTGCCGTGTGGGCAGCAGCAGCAGCGACAATTCTCCCCCGCTCAGTGATGCTCTCCACTCAGTGACGCAAGCGTCGAGAGAGATTCAGGAAGGTATGGAGTATCTGAGTCCATCAAGCTTTATCGGAGGTGAGCGACACTCAGGTCAGGATAGTTCTCTGGAAACTGATCCTGCGATCGAACCTGTGGATATACTCGATGGAGCAGTACCTACTCCGGTAGATTCCGACCAATCGGATGACGCGATGACTTCCAATCCTGACAACGAAATCGATATCACTCCGACTGATCATCTCGATACTGATGCATTGTCTTCGTCGGTGCTGGAAGACGATGAAATGGTTGAGACAGAGGAAGAACACTCGCCTGTCCTTAATGCAGGAAGCGACTTTTACCAGCCGATCACGTTGTCATCGTTCGGGATCGAAGAAATCCAATTCTCTCCGCTCAGTGACAGGCTTTCACCACAACCTTCGGTGGATGACCAAGAGTTGGGAAATCGAGTGTCTACAGGCAATGGCGAGTCAGCTGAAGGTCGTCAGGAACTGGAGACAGTCATCCCCGAACTTGGAAACTCTTCTGTGGTCAATGACGCAGCTTCTAGTGTGTCGAGTCTCCACGGATCGCCGGAAGACTCTGCCGAAGATTCATCGCCACTATCGATTTCTCGCTTATCCGAAGGGGATCTGGAGTCTGTTCAAAAGGAGCGAGTTGATGTGCAGATCTCTGGCGATCCGGGAGCGGGCAGCGTTGTCAACACAGGTGGAGACATCGATGCAGTTCACGACAGTCAACCCAAAGAAGACGATCCAACACCCCTGGACACTTCGTATTTTTCTCTGGATGGAGTTGACAGCTCCAAAGAAGAAGAGCCCTGCACTTCGCTCGCAGAAAATGATGAGCCGACAACACTTTCCGATTCAGTTGGCGCTGACGACTTCTCTGCTGAGGATGTCGCCGATTTCTCTCTTGTCACAGGGAGTAACGCTGGCGTCGATCCCCCGGACGAATCAGACCAGGAGGAGCATTGGGACCGCGCAAGTCCCTTCAGCGAGAAGGAAGACTTTGGCGATGAGGGAGACGAGAAGAGATCCAACGCGTTGACAGAGAGTGACTTCAAAGAAGTGGGTGTGGGCACAAGCGACATAGCGTGTGATGAGAAGTCGACTCAAGTTGATGAAGAGGTGATCGTCACGGACAAAAATCTTGGAGACAACGTCCATGCAGCTACGGACGATGGGACTGTAGTCGCAGCTCCAGACGAGTCTGCCTTCGCGTTGAGTAGTGACCTCAGTGATCCGGGTGAACGTACCGTTCTGGGGGATGCAGAGACACAGTGGCAGCATCTCGGCGATAGCACGAGCGCTAAAGCTTCTGTTGACGCTGCCTGTGGGACCTCTGATGATCCAAGTCACCTTGATGACCATCTTGTATCATCTGAGCGAAAGATCCTCACAGATCTCGGTTCAAGTGCCATAGCAGCCAAAGAAGAAAAAGCATCAAACAAACGAGCAGAGCAGGCATGTTTGGACCGCCGCGTCACTTGTCCCGTGGAATCTGATGCAGCATCCATCCAGGAGGTGGTTCCATGCGAGACACAGTCAGGTGGAGCGGCAAGCGCATCAGTGTCCGATGGATTATCCGTGGGTGTACAAGAAGAGCCTTCGAAGCAAGCGTTGCTCTGTCTTTCTGCAGAGAAGTTCGAGCTCATCTGTCAACTGCTCAGCGAGATTCGCGACTCATGCGGTCCGAAGATCGTCAAGGATATTCTTCAGTCTCAGGTTCCCGAAGCGAAAAGAGGTGATCAGCGTCCTGGTACACAGGATCGAAATGACAACCACGCTGTCGTGTGTGACGATGAGACCTTGTTCGCGCCACCTCCTTCGCCGACGCTCATGCACTCTCGTCTGTCAGCGCTAAATGATGTAGATCTCGAGCAATCGGGTGTTGGTGAGCGTCGAAATACCGCCACCTCCAGCATCAAGCGTGCGGATCGTGCACTCCCGAGGAAATATAGCATTGGCGAAGATTTTGCGAGCTCCTGCTGGAGCGATTCGTCGACGCTTCAGCGCGAGATCGAGCGAAGAATGAAGTGGAGCAAGGCAGCGTCCAGTCACCACCAATCATTCCGTGCAAGTGGTGAAACGAATGTGCGTCGGAGTGGTGCGAGCAGGTTCGAAGGATCCAGGGATGGCGACCGCGACAGGTTCTTCGATGACGACCATGAAGCAATCGCTCCCCCGTCACTCGCGTTTCGACCTCGACAAGGTAGCGAGAAGCCTCTTTCATACAAAGCAGATTCGGAGACAGAGCGGATCGCGAGAATCATGCAGGGAAGCATCAACTACTGGCGAAAAGGCGAGGATGAACGACTCGATGGCAGTGATGACGACTCCTTCGACTCGGATGATGACGACTGCTTCTTCTAGAGCAGCAGGTGGATACCCTGTGCAAATAAACTGCTGAAGACAGGAACTCGCACAAGCTCAGACACTCGTGCTTGCGAATAGGAGCGTTGTGCGCTTATCCAGATCAACACGTACTGTGACAGTGATGTGCAAACCATTCCATTGAAAAGAGATCTCTATCTTTCTGTTCCTTCGTCAGAGAAGGGAGACGCGGAGGTTGTGTTGTCGGGGAACACACTCGGAGCTACTTTCGCGACTTTGGTTTACGCTGTCCGGCTTTGCGTAGTTTCTCGTAGAACGAGGCTTTTGGCTGTGCACTTGTCCCTGGATGCTCTGCTGGTTCTCGACTAGCCTCATCCTCGTCCGTGTTTGACGTTGTTTCTCTCTCCACTCCAACACTCTTTCTCGGTCGCCGCGAAGGTTCACCTCCGACAGGTATGCTACCTGTGCTCCCCATGTCAGGTAGGATTTTGCCGCTGCGCATCTTTTCCAGCAGTGACGTTCGCTCGAGACATTCTCGATGCACTGTTTGCTGCAGCAACGATATCTCCTTTTGGTACCGAAGCGAGTACATCAACACAGTCAGCCAATCCGAGTTCAAAAGACAGCATACAGTGCCATGGGTGACGTACGCGTTCTTTCTGCGCCAAGGTCAAGCGCAGTTTCTCGATCGTGCGCTCATGATCGTGACTCTCCTGGTTACTGCTTCCGACATTTTCCCCATGCAGGTTGCGCGGGCTTTCGCTACTGCTTTGCTCATTCTTTGTGTCCCCCCATGCAACTTGAGGTGCAGGAGTAGTCGCGCTCATCGTCCGTCGTGCGTTCTCAGCCTCGACCAGCTCCAGTTTTGCTTGAACTGCATCAACACGCTTCTGAAGCGACAGCTTTTGGGATTCTAGCTGCTGCTGCGTCTGCAGCATCTCCTGTTGCAAGCTGTCCACTTGCTGTCGTGTCCTGGTCTTTTGAAGGTCAAGCTCGCGCTCCAGTGTCTCGGTTTCTCTCTCCAACTCTCTCTTCAGTTATGCGATTCCGAGTAAGAACCGCGTAATCGAATAAAACTCAAACAAGCTGCTTACCTTATCGTCTTCCAGCGTTGCGATCTTCTTCTCCAAGGCGTCAGCCAGCGACTTTGACTGCGCATTACCAAGACGCACATGCTGCACAGAGAATATTCTTGTTTTCAGAGCTACTATGGACTTTGTAGTCACGTTGTGCATCATGCATCTCACCTGAAGCTCTTCCATAGCGCGCTCAGTCTGATCTCTCCAATGGCTAACTTGTCGCTCCGCATCGCGCAGCTGCAAAAACACAACAACGCGGATGAGTTTCACACCTCATTCGGAAAGGTGAAGGCGCAGCACAATAGTGCACCAGACCAACCTGCTTCTCCAAGTCCAGCACAGTATGCTTGGTACTTTGCACTCCCTGTTGAATCTCCGATGTTTCCTTTTTCAGGAACTCGACATACTCTCTCTGGACCACTTTCAGCTCTTCAATTGCTTTGGCGTGATCCCGCTGCAGACGATTCAGATCGTTTGCATGCTCGACTCTCGCTTTTTCTAGCTCCTTCACGTAATCCTGCTTGATTCTCTCGGTCGCCAATACATTTTCCTCGATTTTCTTCTGTAGAGCACCCACTTGAAGGCGCAGTTCCGGAATCAATTCGTCATTTTTCGCCTTTTCTTCTTGAAAGTGAGCACGCTCCGAAAGTAACACCGCCTTGTTCTTCTCGTAGCTGTGAAGCTGGTGTTTGAGCATGATCACTTCGCTGTTTAAGTGAGAAAACGTCGCGCGCTCTGCATCATTCGAGGACGCGATTCGAGAGAGCTCTTGCTGAACTGCTTTCAACTGCGACTCGAGCCCTTTCGCCGCATTCCTCTCCTCCTCCACGCGTTCCGTCATCGCAAACAGCTTTTGCTTCATCTGGTCGCGCTCCGTGACCAGTAGCCGCTCGGCTGAAGTCCATGACTCTCGGCTTTCCGCAAAGCGTGCTTCGAGCTCTTTCATTTTGCGTTTCTCTCGTTCAAACGCAGCGGTGAAGTCGACCTCTTGGGTGCTGGGAAGCAGCTTGCACTTCTCGACTTGGCTGGACAGATGCAGGATCTCATTGCGCAGTTTCTGTTCCGTGAGCGAGCTCGCGATCCTCCATTCCTCCTCCGCACGCTTCATCTGGCTCTGCAACTGCTGATTTTTATCTTGCTGCTGCGCCAGTTCTCGATGCGCATCGAATAGTTTGCTGCTACTTTGCGCATCCCCCTGTCGCAACTGCGCGCACTCCGCTGCGAGGTGCTTTGCATTTGAAGCGAAAGTACCCGAGATTTGCTCAAAGCTCGTCTTCAGCTCGACAATCTCGATTTTCAGATCCTGCGAGATCTTGCGCTCTCGCTCCAGGAAGCGCACGAAGTCCTACCGCCCGGACACATGCGACATAGAAGCGTGAGGAAAGCTTACAGTTCGCACCGAATAGACCAGTCGGTCAACGTACATGGAACGTCTTCTTGTACTTCTTCACCGTTGCTTGGAGTTCCTGCACTTCAGCAAACACGAAATAGCTCACGCCGCAGAACGTGCATGCTGTGTCCTCAACCGCCATTTGCTGGATCTCAATGGGCAGCTTCTCGCGCTTGGGACCCGTGTAGAGCTCCTCGCGCGTGGGGTCACGCAGCTCGTGTTCATGCGGTTCGAATACGTAAGACGCCATTGCGGTTCATGCAGAGACTCGCTTTGTCTGATCGCACAAACCCGCGCTTGTGGATGCAGAGTGCGAAAATGCGGAATGCAGCCATTGTCGACAGTCACTCTTGAAGCTATAAATAGACTGCGTCGTTTCGATGATG
The DNA here is from genome assembly GCA_023334155.1 of Globisporangium heterothallicum. Taxonomy (NCBI): domain Eukaryota; phylum Oomycota; class Peronosporomycetes; order Pythiales; family Pythiaceae; genus Globisporangium; species Globisporangium heterothallicum. Next base: position 21,354 of record JAASGH010000105.1, read on the forward strand.
TGAGTAGCAATTCATTTTCTGGCTTTGAGTTTGGAATCGCTAGAGCTTGAAAGTTGAAGTTGCCATTCGGTTAGTTCCGCAGCTGAAGCGAGAGATGGCGTCAAATGTCCACCAAGTAAATGAATCGTTGCTCTTCCGAGCGTACGACGGTGCTCGAGCAATGGGTGCGTGCGTGGAGGTTTGCATGGAGGTGACGAGCGATTTATGTCATGACTGTATGGCAGTAGACTCCATGCAGCGAGAGATGGAGCACCTGCACGATGAGGTGGAGCGAATTGGGTTCAATTTGACGAACCTAGAAGGTAACTGAGTGCGCATGTTGGCTGCATTGAAGGAGTGGTTGTTTCCATCTGATCTCTGTGTGCGCACCTTCTTTCGTGCGAATCCGTCACTCGGGACTCCAGCGGAGATGACTAGTCTGCGACTCGATGTCCTGCGTCTGCGAAACCCACTTTTCAGAGAAAGGATGCAGCGATTGAGGAAACGCTCCAGGAAAGAATATGAAGACGGAAAACCAAAAGCAGAGTGAGCAGCACAAATGTGGTTTCAGGTTATGCGCATCGCAACTCGAATGCTATTGCTCGCTTCGACAGATATTGTAGTGGGATGTGCGTTTGGTTTGCCTTTACCATGGCAGCACATGTCCTTCGAAGTGGAAAATCTTGGCCGAATCCTCCAGCGTCGCGTTCTCAATGATCTTGGTCAACCCGACAACGCTCTCCTTTGGCGTCACATTCCCCTTGTTGAAAACCATCTCGGTCGCGACATATCCAGGATGCAGCAAGAGGCATCCAATCTTCTCATCCTTCAAGTCCACCGCCAAGCTCTTCGTGATCATGTTGAGTGCCGTTTTCGAGGCACGGTAGCCGTAGAATCCACCCGACGAGTTGTCCGAGATGCAGCCCATGCGAGACGTGGTTTGCACCACGAACGCGCTCCCGCTTGCCTTCACCGCGAGTCGAAGGTTCGGCAAGAACGCGCGGGTCATCAAGAATGGTCCCACAGCGTTCACTTCGAAATGGCGCATCAAATCCTCCTTGGTCGTGGTCACCATATCTTTGTGTTCCAAAATACCGGCATTGTTGATCAACAGGTCGATGGGGATATCTTTCAACGCATCCGCAGCGCTCAAGATCGACTGCTCGTCACTGGTATCGAGTGGAAGCAATTTCCATGGCGCAAGCGCCTTCAACTACGAATGCAGACGACAACGGTTTCCATCAGTGCGTTGCAAAGAGGGAGTCGACACGCAAAATGAGATCTCATACCTCTTCCGAAGCCTTCTCGACGCTTCTCGCCGACGCGATCACTTTCCAGCCAAGCTTCACGTAGTGCTCGGTGAACGCAAGCCCGATGCCGCGGTTGCAGCCAGTGATCAATACGGTCTTCGTTGCCATGTTGCTTGGATGGTTTCTTGCACTTTCCACATCTTCACCATTGATTGCATACTGTACAATCCGTTCGCGCTTACTTCCGAATGGGAAACACAAACCTTGTGACGAACTTAAGGAGTCTCTCTTACATTTTTCAAGATACCATTTTTGTTTGCTATTGTGTGTACAATGAATACCGGTATGGAAGCGGTACTCACTTTAATTGTACCCCTCCCCTTCCGAACAGCAGATTTCGAGCTTTAGCCCACGCGGCAACATTTTGGATATTGCAATCGCTGAACACGTTGACGAGAATGCGGGGGTCGGGAGTGCTGGCGACGATGGCTGTGGCGTGCGGCGTGCTCTTGCTCGACAGCGCGACTACATCGGTGCGGGCCCACGGTCACAACCACAACACCCACTGCGTGCGATGGCGCGCGACTGGACGATGCGACCCGCACGGAGTGCGTGAGCCCCACAATGACGCGACGTGCACCAAGACGATCGCGTCGGGACTCTCGGGGTACTGCGAGTGTGAAGATCGCCGCCGCGTGCGCGAAGTGGCGTGCGGCCACCACGAGTTTACCTGCGCAGAGGCATGTGCGGAAGACTCGTCTTCGGAGCTCACCTGTACGTGTTGTAAAGTTGTTGTGGCAATGAACATGAGCGCTTGAGTTGACGATGGATGGATTGTTTTTGTGCGTCGTGCTGTAGACCCGAGTGGATTCGAGCACGTGACGTGCGGCAGCTCGATCAAGCTTGTGCACGAGCCGACGCGTTTCCGACTGCACTCGCACGAAATCGCGTACGGTGGGGGAAGCGGCCAGCAATCGATCACCGCACATGGGTCGCGCAATGACCGCAACAGCTATTGGCTCGTGAAAGAAGGCGACGGCGAAGCAGGATGCGTCGTCGGCGCGAAGGTGCAATGCGGCGCAGCGATTCGCCTCGAGCATGTGTCGACGCGCCGCAACCTGCACACGCACAATTTCCCGGCGCCATTAACTGGCGGCCATAACGAGGTGAGCGGCTTTGGCGTCGCAGGCGAAGGCGACCCGCTCGACACCTGGATCGTCGAGTGCGAAGAAAGCAAGCAGTGCAGCGCCGCCGATCAGTGCGAAGACGATGGACAGTGGAAACGTGGCGAGCTCGTGCGCTTAAAGAGCGCCGGCACGGGCAAGTATTTGGTGACCGGTCCGAACTCCCGCTTCGACGACTCGAACTGCCCACGTTGCCCGATCAACGGCCAACAAGAAGTGAGTGCCACGGGGGAGAAGAAAGAGAACTCGCTGTGGTTTGCCGGGGAAGGCATTTACGTGTCGCAGTAGAACGAATGACGCAGAAGCACATGCAGACAGCACACCATTTCCTAAATAGTTCATGTCGTTTCCCACTTTTCTCACTCATCCTCTGTAAGATCGAGTTCCACGACTTCAAAGCCGTCGTCGTCGAGACTAAACTGCATGTCTTTGTCGGCCTTCAGGAACGCGAGGGGCACACCGCCGTGGTTCTCGGGCATATCGAAGAGCGCTTTACTCAGACTGCGCTCTTCGTCCTGCAGCGTCTTGATAAACGCACAGGAAGAAGACCGCGGAGCGACATCTTTAGCGTCCACTTTGGAGCAGCAGGCAAGCACGTCGTGCCCGCCAAAGCTCGCTTCTAACCGCTCCGCGAGCTGCAGCAAATAGCACTTCGAGGCGCTCTTGTACCATCTGATCGCTTGGGCTTCGAGCTTTAGCAACTTGGTGAGCACCATGCGCAAAAAGCTGTCGGGGTTCACGTCACCAATGGCATCCGAGAGCATTTCTTTCAATTTCGTCGCCGACGAGTCGGGACTCAGCATATACGACTGCACATACAAACACCAGGAGCGGGTCAGTCGATACAGCGCAGGTGGCACACGAGGACAACAACCACAGCCACAGAAGACGCACGCACCGTCGAGAAAAGCGCTGTAAACTCTTTCGCTTTCTTCATCGTTTCTTTTTCCTGCTTTTTCAGTTCTTTCTCTTCTTCGCGCTTTGACAACTCCGATTGGATCGACGCCTGGTTCAAGTCGTTCAGAAACTGTTTCTCTTCCAAGTGCGACACAATCCACACCATGCACGCATCGGGATTATGGCCGCACGCCGTCACACTCGCGTTCGCGTCTTCGCGCTTGAACCCCATCGCGATCAAGCGCTCAACTGTGAGACTCGTGCGCGCGCGTCCGGTGCTTCCCCCACTACCTCGTCGACGAGACTGCCGACGATTCGTAGTAGGTTCTGGCTCCGGACACTGTCGGGGATCAGGATCTGCGCATCGCAGCAAATTCGGCAAATGGGAGTGGTGAGTACGGCGATACAAGAAGATATCACAGAAAGACCATGCTATGCACGTACCGAGTTGAGGTGGAGAGGGCGACGGCGCAGTGTCCGAGTCGTCGCTATCGTCGGCAATCGTATTGCGATGGCGGGGTTTCACTTTCGGTCGTTGTGCGGTTGCTTTTGCGTCGTCGGAAGATGACGACGAAGCGGACAGACCTCGCGGTCTAGCTCTCTTTTTCCCTGATGTCGGCGTTGTCGTCACTGGCGGTGGGTTGGTCGAGCTATTTGCTGCTGTTGGAGTTCGCAACGGTCTCGGTGATGAAGGCACAACAGGTTGAGCTTGTGGGGATGGGATCACTTCTGCTTGAGAAGGAGCTGCAGCGCTCTGTTGCACAGGCAGAACGGCTTCTGCAGAAGCAGGTACAGGTTCTTTCGTAGGTGCGACCGCAGTGGCAGGTGTCACACTTTGTGCTACCGTCTCCAGAGGAGTTTTTGGCTCAGGCGTCCGATTACCTCCACTAATGCTACTCTCGATCTCCCTATTTTCCGTTGGCGTGCTGGTTGACTGCTGGGGCGACCGAGGGACTGCATTGCTTACCGACGACACAGCGGATGGAGCACTCGAACTTGTCGTCGCTGGCGCGGTTTGTACAGCTGTTGCAGCAGTTGACGTTGCTGGAGCTTGCAGTGCGTCCGACACACCATTTTCCTCTTGGACTTGCGCTGCTGCATGAGTTTCCTGCTGTCTCTGAATGCTGTCGAGCGTCGTCTCTTGAGGTCCATTCAGCGAGGGCATCGCAGGCGCTGCGACGGTACGCACCACTCGTGCAGCAGGTATCGCTGCGTCAGCCCCCAACGAGCTACCAGGAGACAAAACGGTTCTCCCAGGAGTTGTCGCCGTCGTTGGCTCGTTGGCCACGATGGACGACGGTACGGAGGATAGCTGAACTTGATCTGCAGAGAGCGAGTTCGACAGGTGCGCTGGTGGGCTGACAGGTACGAGGGTATCGGGATTCCGTTGCGCGAAGGATGCTTGGAATCCGGCGGCGCTTACGACATTGATGACATTCAGATTTGTACTCGCTGGAGTGGCGCGTGTCCTATTGCTATATGCGCGCACTTCCATTTCGACATCAATCTGCACACAGAACGAGAGAGAGAGAGTTAAACACCACTGCTTACGATATGTCGGTGTTACGCTCCATCGACGCTACCTCCATTTGGTCGCGAAACATCAGAGCCACATCTTTCACAAGCATGCCCCGCACCGATCGATTATTCATGCGCAGTAACATCCAGCCTGTACACGCAGCAACGACAATAGCAACACGAGAGAGTATTCACTCAGGAGTCTCTGGAGTCGCGTGCAAGCATCGTCACCACTCACATACCTTTCTGGATCCCAACGCGCGCTGCTGGGGAGTTTACGAAGACGGACGATACGACAACCAAGTAGTCCTGCACCGACAGTCCGACGCGCTGCTCCAGCGTCATGCCAAACGACCGATCGCCCGGTTGTTTCGCCAAACGCATCCGCACGACACGAGGCTGAGCGACTGCGTGCGCTTGAACACCTTGCGCTGGCAAAGCTGCTGCTGCCATGGCGAATGCGGTTGTCGTCGGCATTGCGGACGGCACCGAGGTTTCCATCAAATGAACAATCGTCGTCTTCTTCTTGTGCGACTGGCTCGCTCTTTCACTTCAGCAGCGGGTGTGTACGAGTCCACGCAACAATGCATGAACGCAGCCAGTCTGTCGGTCCCTTCCAACACGGCCACACACAGAGAGAGAGAGAGAGGCAGTCAAAGCGCTCTCGGAGCCAATTTGTGCTCGTGAAATGCGCCAACGATCTCCGTTTCTTGTTAGCACCGAAAGCTCTACCGCCAAATGCACCTCCTCACAACGATATCGCCCTCTACTAAACGATACATTGATTCTCAAAGTGACGCGCTATGATTGGATGAAAATGAAATGAAAACTTGCAATAGTTCATCGAAGCGTCACATGGTGAAAACATGCATTGATAAAAGTCTTGCCATTTTGCAGGTCGACAGACTTGAGCGCATTTGCACAGGTCTTTTCCCATGCGTTTTCGGAGGGGTTGTGTGGGACACAAGAACCCGGGTTTTGCATGGACGCTCTGGCAAACCCGGGTCGTGGACCTGTCTCCGTTGTCACCAATCATATCTGCTGTTGCGAGTGTCGCTTCGTTTCTATTTCTATTTCGAATCGAGTTAGAAACGACTTTGAAACAACACAAAACGCAAGAGACGACAAACAGGTGGGATCGCGTGCGGAATCACATCGCGCGATTGCCACGGAGATCTCTGGAGGGAGTAAAGAAGGGGGAGATTCCAAGCGACAGCAAGTGTCGTAGCCGCGCTTACTAGCTCTACCAGTCGCTTTCCTCGTGAAGAAGTAGAAAAACAAAACAAAAAAGCGATGGGTGTGCCTGCGTTCTTCCGTTGGGTCCAGGAGAAATACCCGAAATGCATCGTCGACTGCATTGAAAACCGCGCCGTGGTGCTCGAAGGGGAGCACCACTACGAGCTCATGGACACCACGGGTCCGAACCCGAACGGATTCGAAGTGGACAACCTGTACGTCGATATGAATGGGCTTATCCACCCGTGCGCTCACCCGGAGCACGGCGAGGCACCAAAGACCGAAGAAGAGATGTACCGGCGCGTGATGGCGTATGTCGATCGATTGGTCGCCGCCGTGCGTCCACGACGTGTGCTGTACCTCGCGATCGATGGGGTCGCGCCACGTGCAAAGATGAACCAGCAGCGTGCGCGTCGTTTCCGCGCTGCACAGGAAGCCGAGCAGCGGATGGAGGTCGAGAAAGAGGCGCTCGATTACATGAAGGCGCTTGGCCATAAAGTGCCGTCGAAGCAGGAGAAAGCGTGGGATTCGAACGTGATTACCCCCGGTACCAAGTTCTTTTCCAAGTTGTCCAAGTACTTGCGCTTCTACATCCGGGACCGCATCAACAACAACCCTGCGTGGAAATCCCTCAAGGTAGGAAAATGCCGCTTTGCAAAGGTACATGCTGAGTGCAACGTGCTAATAGTGTTTGCTGCGTATGCGTGTGTGTTTATAGGTTATCTTTTCGGATGCCGGTGTGCCAGGTGAAGGCGAACACAAGCTGATGTCGTACATTCGAGTGCAGCGCTCGCAGCCAGGGTATGATCCGAACCAGCATCATGTGCTGCATGGTCTCGATGCCGATCTCATCATGCTGGGACTCGCGACCCACGAGGTGAAGTTCTCCATCTTACGTGAAGAAGTGCTCTTTGGCAAGCAGAAGTACGAGCGCGAGCGTGAGAAACAAAAGACCATCTTGGATGCGAATGGCGTGCCGCAAAATAAACGCAAACGCGGGGAATTCGGTGAGCACGATGGCGATGTGCTGGCGTCCGAGCAAAAGGCTATGCAGTATTTACACATCGCGACGCTGAGAGAGTATCTGCAGATCGAATTCGAGGTACGAAAGACATCAGACTTGCTGCAATGCATTCGACCAGTTGCTGGACTAACTCGCCATTGCTTTTCTCCTTTCTGCAGCCGCTTTCCCTCGTCCTGCCATTCGCCTACGACTTTGAGCGCGTGATCGATGACTTTGTGTTCCTCTGTTTCTTCGTGGGGAACGATTTCTTGCCTCACTTGCCGTCGCTCGATATTCGGGACGGTGCGCTGGATTTCTTGATCTTGATCTATGCCAAGTTGTTGCCGGCGATGGGTGGTTACTTGACGGACACCGGCGACGTCAATCTCTCGCGTGTGGATGTGATCCTCGCCGAAGTTGGTGCAGTGGAGGATGTGATCTTCCAGCGAAGAGCGTTGAAACAGGACGAAAATGAGCGAAGACGAAAATCCCGAATCTCGTACGAGAAGAGAGACCAGATCGCTGCGGCTGCGGCCAAGGACGATGCCGTGGAGATTCTGAAGAAGCGCCGCATTGACAAAGATGTGATCGCTGCCGACAAGAAGTACGGCGGCATGACGCCGGAGGAAGCGGTGAAAGCGCGCATCAAAGAAAGTGTCGAGAATCAACTCGAGAAGTACCGTGAAGAAGTCCAGGATGTGGTTCGCTTGGGAGAGCCTGGTTGGAAGACGCGGTATTACAGCGACAAAATGAAGGCAGACGATATCGAGCACGGTGGCGGACGTGAAAAAGTGTTCCAGAGCTACATTGAAGGATTGTGCTGGGTCATGAAGTACTACTACTCCGGTTGTGCGTCCTGGCAATGGTTTTACCCGTTCCACTACGCGCCATTTGCGTCGGATTTGCGCAACATTGATCGCTTCACGATCACGTTTGAAGAGGGTCAGCCATTCCGACCGTTTGAGCAGTTGATGGGGGTGCTCCCAGCGGGGAGTAGCCATGCGATTCCAAAGCCATACCGTTGGCTCATGTCCGAATCCGAGTCGCCAATTATCGACTTTTACCCCAAGGATATCCCGGTGGACCCGAATGGCAAGGCGATGCCGTGGTTGTGGGTGGTCTTGCTGCCATTCATTGACGAAGAGCGACTACTGGAAGCGTTGAAACCGGGAAACGAGCAGCTCACGGAGGCCGAGAAGAAGCGAAACGAACGCTTTGGACGCGAGATTGTGTTCTTCCACTCCAAGTGTCCCGTGATTGAGACGCCCCCTACGGCGGAGCATCCCGAGGGAGTGGCGAACCCAAAGATATCGGAATCGTTCAACGGCACGCTGATCTTTGTGGACTCGTTGCATTTCCCGATTGGATGCGTTGTGCCAAGTCCGGAAAAATCCCAACAGCATCTTCAGGATATCCCCAACAACCAGTGCTACAGCTTTCGGTACCAACTGCCTCCGAAGCTGACGCACCTGTGTCGCATCCTTGATGGTGCCGAGACGCCGGCGCCGGTGTTGGTCTCCGAAAGCGACAGGCGGATATCGATCCCTTTTTTCGGCAAGGCGAATATCAATATCATCGATTTGGCAGGGAGCGCGAACTCACTCACGAACGTCCGACACAACTTTAGTTCTGGTGGTCGTGGCGGAGGACGTGGCGGTGGTGGTCGCGGATTTGGAGGTGGTCGTGGTGGTGGTGGGTACCACCAGCAAGGCGCCTACGCGAACAACAACCTCAACGTGGATCGTTACAGCCATGACCAGCAGAGTGGCCAGCAATATAACCAGTACTTGACGAACGGCGCCGGTCACTGGGGGTCTCAGGAGCCGCGCAACAAGCGTGGTCAATACGGTGACAACAACAGCAGCAGCTCTTACGGTCGCCAAGGAGGCAACGACTACCGCAGCAGCGGAGGCTACAACAGCAACAACAACAGCCAGCACCGCGGTGGGTATGGAGGAAACCAATATGGAAACAACAACAGCAATCGAGGCTCCTACAACAGTGGTGGTCGTGGAGGCTACGGCGGTGGAGGAGGCTATGGTGGTCGAGGTCACAGCAACTACGGCAACAGTGCTCCTCGAAGCAGTGGCGGCGGTGGCGGTGGTGCTCGCATTCAGTCGGCGTTTGGCGGTAGCTTGCAACCGACCCAGGCGTTCCCATCGACCCACTTGTCCGGTGGCGGTGCGCCTCCCGCGCCACGAGGCATTGAAGCGTTGAAAGCAGGACTGCGCAACATGCACCAGCAACGCGGATCGCTTCCAAGCAACCAGAGCGGAGGTCAAGGCGGTCGCCAGCAGGGAAGCAGCGGCAGCGGCGGCAACTTCACCCGATACGATCGTTAGGCGTGCGTTTCTTCCCTCCTGCATCCATTCATCCATTCATTCATCGTGATGCAGCAGCTTTGGTGTCGACTGGTTCAACCCGAAAACAGAGTTAGGTCGTTAGTAAATCCCCCCTCCCCAAGATTTGCCATTTTATTCTTGGAGAAACCCACACAAACAAACAGTAGACGGCAGAGACACCTACACATCCTCACATACGCAGAGCAAGCACTGCAGCAACGACAACAACGAAAAAGAAACACAGAGCTCCATTGCGAGCACATTGGCATTCGAGTTTTCATATTTCTTGTTGGTTGGGTTTATTTGCTTTTTTTGGCGGGAAAGCTCCAGGTTCGCATTGTTTGCCTCTTTAGGTATGGTATAATCCTTCACATCCAACGAGATCATAGTTAAACAAGTACAAAACCATGCATGTCAACCTCGCTAAGGATGCCTATCATCCAACGGCAGAGAGCATCCAAGGACAATGGCAACTCATTGCTCTTCTCACCTGCATCCTCGAAGAAGAAATGACTCAGGTGGTGCATGCGAATGCGCGCGCGAGAGTGTACGATTACACCGCAAATGAAGACTCGCTGACGCCCCTGTCCCCGCCGCCGCGCCCGCAGGCACGACCGTCTATGGTTCGCGGCATTCCGACAGCGACAGCAGCAAGAGCAGCAGCGTACAGCGAGCGACACCACTCCACCCTGAGAATCGACGACAACCGAGACGATGATGATGACGTCGCGCCGCAGCCTGCGCCAGTGCCGCATGTCCACCCTTTAGCGTCGCTCGCTCGATTTAGTACCAACGGGAGCAGCAGCAGACTCCACAGCAAGCGCCTGAATCCGGCGTTTTTCAATCGCGAGCGGATTGCTGCGTTCACAGAGAAGGAGAATCGAGACGACCACAAAGGAGAGCAACAAGAAGACGACGACGAGCATCGTGGTCCACAAAGGCTCTACTCGAGTCGTGTCCTTCAACGGAAGATGCAAGAACTCATCGAAGAAGAGGCGCCAGCAGCGCTTTCCGATCTCGAAGAGGAGGAGAAGATCCTCGCCGCGACAGACGCAAGCCATTGGCGCCATGAGCTTCACCCGTTGCCCTTAACAACGACTACTCCAGCACCAAGGACAGGAACGCAACAGACCGCCCCACCGGATTCGGCACTGGCGCGCGCGCGGGTGCGGAAAGTGAGGAAGCAGGTGGACCCAAAGTGGCTGCAGGTGCAAAACGATGCCGCGAACCGCCCGCGCGGTCCCCTCGAGCGCGACGACGAGCTCCATTTACGGGAAGCATTGATGCAGACCACAGTGAGCGAGCTGTTGTCTGCGGGAGTGCTCTTTGACGACGACGACGCGAAGCAAGTGGCGTCGTTCCCTCCCGTGCAGAAACCCTCGCTGCCGGTGTACAGCAGCGGCACGACCGGACTGCCAGGCTGCTGCTTTGATGCGTGGTCGTACTGACACGCAGCGCCGTTTTGGGAAGGTGAGATGCTTACACACGGTCGTACAACACGCACATACGTTTACTGATCCAAATAGCACCATTCATAGAGGTAGTAGAAGCGTTGTAGTGGGTAGGTAGCTAGTACTTTGGGATGAACGCGGCAACCTCACGCTCGAATTCGCGATGCTTTTTCTTGGCAAGCACGATCGTGAAGATGACCAAGAAGAGCACAATCCCAGCATGCAGCACCTGCTCGAACGAATCCCACGACACCAGCGCATACACCATGGACGCACACTGAAGCACCGCCAGCAGCGCGACGGTGCCCAGACCATTGGAGGACGCAATGCCGCTGCTGCTGAAGCTCAGAATGAGCAGTACAACCAACGACAAGACGTCTTCCGCCACGAGAAACTAGAGATTGAACGGGGATGTCAAGTAGTGCGAGCATGAGTGCTGTGTCTTTGTGTGTTTGTCGATCATGTAAGTGAGCGAAATACGTACCGTTTTGAAAGCGCTCTCTTGTTGCACCTTCGTATTATGATGTTTAGATGGCGGTTCTGGGACTACGAGATCCTTGCCATCGACATCGACGCAAAAGGACCAGAAGCTGATCGCGCACAGCAAGAGCATCCCGACCAAGTTCACGTGACAGAGTTCACGTACTTTGCGCTACATCGCAGCAGAGATAAGCAATCATTTCCTGTGTGTCTTGTGGAGAGGAGGAGTGGTGGAGCTGTGTGGTTCGTACCTGCCAGGTAGCTATTCGATGCACCTCGCACTCAGCGTCTCGGAGTCGTCGCTGTCATAATCAAGAGAATGGGGAGCGTCAGTCTGCACCATTCGCAGTACGAGCGAGCCATGAATGCAACGCAGCTGTTGGTACCTGAAGCGAATTCGTAGGGTCCAAGACGTGACGCGCATGCACCTGGTAAGTAAACAAAATAGGACCAACGCGACCCCCATTCCAACGGCGGAACGAACGCAGCAGAGTTCGACAGGAAAAACGACCATCTTGAGGGCAACTCCCGCTATCATAGCGCAGTCATGCAGTTCGTACCAGTCGCTGCAGGTTCTGCTTTGCACTCGTCGGTGCTTCTTCGAGCGTGTCCGGGTCGAGCAGCAGTTGACTCAGCCGCTGGCTGCGAACAGTCGAGTAGCTCTGCTGCCTGTGCGGAAGAAAGATACACAAACAGCACCGTCATGTGGCAGAATACAAACAAGCACGCACTACGCACATGCATAGCGTATGCGTGTGCATATACAGTAGAACGGACATCCACCCACCACACTTGGTCATCGCGCAGCACTCGCTGCAGGCGCCGACACGTGAGCGCAAACGCGACGGTGTTCTGGAGATCCAGAAACGCTGCGATCTTCGTCCAGTGCGCGCGCATGCGCTTCGATTGCAGCTTCACGCGCTTGAGCAGGTTTTTCTGCCTGCGCTCATGCAGCGACAGGAATCGCTGAGGCGGCTGGTGCTGTAGCAGCGGATGGTGCGCGTCGTGCTCCGATCCTGCGGTCGTCATCATGTTGCCAGAACGATTTGATCTCTCCAAGTGCATGCTTCTCTTTTTTTGTGTGTGTGTATTTTCTGGGTTCAAACAAACCCTTGATTATTGCAGTACATCATATCAAACCATTCACCAAGTATACACAGGTTTGCTGAATACAGTCGAGTATACATTGCTTTCATATAGAGGTGTCTTTGTGAGTGAGAGGGTGCAGCGAACTCCTTCGTAATTATTCGCACCTGACGAGTCACCATTTCTGTCACCAAAGTCTGTCGATTCGAGAATGATGCGCAAATGTGCAGACAAAATGGTTTGTGTAGTAACGTAGTATTTAAAAAAAAGCGGACATATGTAAACATAGGATACGTTGGATGCGTCTACCGCGGAATCGGAAGCAACAACAAGAAGAAGAGCATTCGCTTGCCCCCCACTCGCCTTCAAACCGCTCTCTCTCACTCTCTCCTTCTGCTTAAGCGAACGTGATGTGCGTCTTCTTCGCTGGCACTTGCGCGGCGTAGCCTGGGAAGTCGTACTCGATGCCCAACGCCTCCAACGCCTTTCGCTTGAGCTTTTCCTTCTTCACTAACCGCTTGTTCTGCGCGAGCGTCTGTTCGTACGTTTTCTCAGCGTTGTGTTTGTTGCGCGCGATCGAAGCCCACGGCAACGGTTTGTACACCTTGCCCGCGCCGACAAACATGCGCTCGTGGATCGCGTGCACGGGCACCAGGTGGCACGACAGCGTGTGGTCGAACAATCGGTACTCGTTCATCGTGCGCGCCACGACCTGCGCGACTTCGACTTCTTCGAACTGGATGAACGCGTAGTGCTTCGAGTTCCCCGTGCGCTTGTTGCGCGACAACCGGAGACGCTTCACGACGCCGAATTGCTTGAAGAACCCTTGCATCTGCTTTTCGTAGAAACCGTGCGGGATGCGTCCTAAATAAATAACATTCGACTGCTTCGTGCTGCCATTGCCCGTCGCGGCGGACGAAGTGGCAGCAGCAGCATCCCCACCAGCGGCTTCTTCCTGCTTCAGCTTCTTGGCTGCTTTCTTCTTCTGCTTCTTGGACTCCACTGCTGGCACAGCGGCGGCATCCAGCGTCACAAAGTCCTGCTTGGCGTCGAACGCTGGCGCCTGCTCCGAGTCGCTGTCGGAATCCCACTCGTCGCCCTGGAGCTTCTTCAGTTGCGCGGCGACTTTCTTGCTCATCCTGCTCTCTCTCTTGCGATTGCGACTGCCTGCGAGACGACAAACTCAACGGAGCGACTTTCGGAGCACCAATGACCACTTGTCCTGCGAAACGATTGGAGCAGAGGTTGGACGCGTATACTTCTCCTCGTATCCGGCGACTTTGCACTCTACCATTGCGACTCAGATCCATACACTCATGTTATCCGTAGTATCAGAAAACAAACACCCAGTCGCAACAGAGTATGTGATGATTATCCGGAGGATACACGTATGATCTGTCGACTCAGCTGGGATCAGAAAACGCTTGAAAAGGTACCAAAAAGGAAATGCTCGCGATCTATTCTGGAATGCGCATCTGATGAAGGGTATTAATACACAGACGAGCAGAGACCGCCGATAAGCTCGTGCTCTTATGCACAGCGCATTCGTCTTGCAGCCACTGCTGCTGCTACTGCTGCTGTTACTGCTGCTACCGCTACTATTGCTGTCCTGCTCGTCAAAAGACGGAAAGAAACCCAGACAAAAGTGCACGCGGCGAGCAGATTGAAAACGCAGAGATACCATGACGAAGGAACGCTCCGGTCCGCTGCGACGCACGATGATCAAGAGCACGGTGGGTCAAGTGCGGCGCACGTCCTACGACCTCCCGGACGCAAAGAACCCGAAGCACACGTACGGGTACGAGATCGTCCGCGACCCCGAGACTGCAGGCGAGGTGATCAACAAGTGGATGCATGCGATCCCATCACCCGCGGCGGAATCCGGAAGAAGTTTCATCGAAACGAATCGCCAGGCGATCCTCAATGGGTGAGTGTAGCAGCAGTCCGCGCGATCGTGCTGCGTTGCGTTGACGGCTTTCGGGATATGTACATGTAGATGCATCACAGCCGGCGAGTCTCGACGGTTTGCGAACGAGCATCCGGATATCATCGTGAAACCAGCGTCGAAAAGCAAAGCCGGCTTTGTCCCGACGAATGAGCTCATCTACGGCATCAAGTCCAAGTGAGTGGTTGCTTCGCGGTTACCATGCATGGATCGAGTCGATATCTGTTGTAGCCTCTAGGTGTGAACCGCACATGCTAACCGTTGAATGCAACGCAACAGAGAATCGGAAGACATCAATGCCGTCATCCAGGCGCGGTACACGTCATTCACCAACGAGAACGCCGACTACCCGGATTTCAGCAACATGAAGATCAAAGGGGTGCGCTACCATGCTAGGCTCGCTCTCTCAACTAGGTGGACGTCGCTCTAACCATCTCCCTATGTGTGTGTGTAGAAACTGCCGCAGCCGCGTGAAACGCGTGCATCGTTGGGCAAAGACGTCCGCCTCCACTCGGGAAGGGGGTCCCACCACGACAACGACCCGGACCATTTATTCAAGATGTCCAAGTTTAAAAAAGTCGGCAGTGTGCTCTGCACGCAGCCGAACGCGTTCAATTCGAGCTCAGGCAGCGGCAACTACTACCAAGACGACCATTATTGACGACATGAGCGAGAGGGAGAGACCGTACAGGATAGCGTAGCAGCGATCGGAATAAAAGCAACAGCGCCATTTTGCAAAGACGAGCACGCAGAGACTCGGGCTCGCTCGTTCGCATTGTGGGCATCTCAAATAACACAATCGAAAATGATCCGTTGACTCGATCTTGTCGATGATTGGCTATAATGAATGCAGATGCGAAGTATCAACCAATCAGATCCATTATTGTCATCGAAACTCTGTTGTGTTGATGCTTCATTTTCAGATTTCAAAATCAAAATCAATATCCAAGCGATTGAAGGCAACGAGGAGAATGGTGCGGTGGAGTGCGCGACGATCCGCGGCGCTGCTGCTGAGCTGTTGTGTGTGCCTCGCGCTGTATAACGGCGAGCGTGCGCTTGGGAGTGCTGCTGTTGGTACTGACGCGACTGCTGCACCGGATGCGTTTGTCGTCCGTGGTGTGGCGCCAGAAGCGCAGCAGCAGTTCACCAAGACGCTCGAGTGTCTCGTGAATGGGGAGCGCAAAGTGCTGGCCCACGAGTTTGTGAATGACGACTTCTGCGACTGCGACCAGGGCGAAGATGAACCGGGCACGTCGGCCTGCTCGCATCTGCTGTCGAGTGCGTTTTACTGCGGCAACGACGGCTATTTCCCCAAAACGGTGAGCGCAATTGCCATCGATCCTCTGGTGCTTGCATTTTCCCCTTATTCGCCTATTTGCTAAACCGATTGGTGCATTGTGTGCGGCAGATCCCTACGTCTCGTGTGAACGACGGTGTCTGCGACTGCTGCGACGGCACGGATGAGTTCCACGAGCCTGCGCTGTGCAGAAACACGTGTGCGGTGGATGCTGTGGCTTTCCGCACTGCAGCGCTGGCGAAACTTGTCGCCGTGGAAGCAGGTTTCAAGAAGCGTCAGGCCGCGATCGATGGCGAGATCAAAGCATACTTCGACGAGGCTTTTGCAGCAGAGAGTGCGACGACGCAGACGCTGCAAGCGCTGGAGAAGCTGAAGGCGCGTGTGGTCTCCCATAAAGCGCGCGAGGAGTGGAAAGAAAGGAAAGTTCGTCTGGAGCTCGCTCGGAACGCGCAAGCCGCTGCGACTCAGCAGATCCACGAGCAGGAGAGCGAGAAGCCCGTGTGTGTGCCTGATGCGGCGACCGGAGAAACGTGTGAGGGTGCAGCAGCGTCCGAGGACTCGGTCGAGTTCAACGAGCTCGACGCAGAGCGAATCATTGACTCCACGGATGAGGAAGATGAAGACGCTGAGTTTGATGATGCAGGAGCGAAGGACGCACCGGCGATGCCCTCGGAGGAAGAAGCGGAAAGTCAGTATGTGAAGAACCAAGTGGAGTTGGCGGATGGCACGCGCGTATCGCTCGCCGAGTACCTGCGCATGGAGCACGACTACAAACCGACGAAGAAGTTGTGCGCCGTTGGCATTTCCGTTTCCCCCTCTAGTGTGTGTGAAGACGCTCTCTAACATTGTCGCTGTGATTGCGTGTGGTCTACAGGAAAGGATCGAAAAGTGCCGACCAGATGCGACGCGAAGACTTCCTTGGTCCGCTTTTCAATGGCGGCACGGAAGGCAGGAAGCGCATTGGGTTGTATGCGCTACGGACGGTGGGGATCCTAGGCTCTCCCGTTCGTGGCGTGATCGAACTCGCGCTGTTCTTCCCGCGGACGCTCTGGGACTTGGGCATCACGGCTTTCAAAGTGGATAAGCGTCGCCTGCCTTCGCTTCCGTCGTTGGAGACATTGGTGATCCAAGCGCCGTGGTTCCGGAGACTCGGAGGCGGCCAAGTGTACCGCACGTACCGCGATGTGGTCTGGAGCGCTAGAGTGGCTTGGGACGCGCCGCTCTTTGCGTACACCTATTTATTGTACGTTTTTGCTGCTTGTGCTGCAGATTTGAGGAGCGGGTCGGATGGTGTCTGCTCTTCCATTGACACTGCCTGTCCATTGCGTGAATGTGTATGCATGTTTCTTCTTGCAGTCCGCAATTGGATGAGTCCGTGGTGTCCCGTGAAGCGGAGTCGCTGCGCAAAGTGGTGCAGGAGATTGACGACGACATGGATAAACTGACGCGCGAACGCGACGAGAAACGCGACGCAGCTGGGATGGATTATGGTCCGCAGCGAGCGTTCTTTGCGCTGAAAGAGCAATGCATCGAGAAGAGAATCGAGGTAGTGTCTTGGTCGTTGTCGCCATTGCTGGATGGTGTCGGATGGGAGGAGATCAAACTGAACGCTGTGGCATTGTCTCTAGAAATACCTGTACAAATTCTGCGCGTTCCGCGACGTCAAGCAGGACCACACGCTGCTGGGCAAATGGGACGCATGGGGGACGCTTGCCGACGAGAAAGATGGCGCCAAGGAGTATGCGCGCATGCACTTTTCCAAGGGCCAGAAGTGCTGGAACGGACCCGAGCGGTACGAAAAGCCATGCGTCATCCTGTTTTTTTCTTGCATTGTGCTGTCGTAGTGAAGTGTTGCGCATTGTGCGTGTTGTTTCCATTCCTGGATCCACTGGTAGGTCGGTGCGGGTGCAGCTGACGTGTGGGCAAGAGAATGCGATCGTGAGCGTGGACGAACCGTCGACGTGTGTGTACGAGATGCGCGTGCAGACGCCGTTGGCGTGCACGCAGGAGGTCCTCGCGCAGGCGCAGCAGGAAGTCGCATTCTGGGGCGACAAATAGCGCATCCACGAGCGCATGCGCGGCGTTCATGTGCGCAGTCTTTTCGTGTATTTCGTGTTTTTTGGCAGTTCCCGGATTCTTGGGTTGCGAGCGTAAACAACAGCATGGGGGAAATACAAATCTGCGTGGGTACTTTTTTCGCTGAGCTTGAAGCGATACCATGTTCGTTTATCCATCCATCACGCATTCGATCCTTTTTTGTTTTTGGTGTTGGTGTTGTTATGATCGCATAAGAAACCATCAAGAATACGCATTGTGCAATCGATCTGGAAAGGATTCTTGATTTCTATATTTTTTAGATAGATACGTACTGAAGGACAGCAGCAACGACAAATGGTCATTCACAGATTCAGCAAAGTGGCCATTCAGCTGCAAGCTTCCCAATCTCCCAACACATCACTCGATACAGTATAACCAGAGGCAAGAAAGAGCGAACGAAGGGGAATGAAACGCTTGAATTTGGATGGCTGTATCCATAGAAAGAAAGACCGAGCAAATGTCGCCTTTATTTCAACTTGCAGCTGCAGGTTCGAGTTCAGCTCAGCGACCAAGCAGTAATACTGTACTTTGCTCTCACGCAGCGGAATGCACTTTGTTTCTTTGCTTTTTATGCAGGATGATGCATCCGTGCGAAGTAATCGGCCAGCACGTGAACCTAGAATCGATCGACTACAACAACAACAACAACAACAAGTGCAACGACAACATGAAGATGGACATGTGACAACGCCATCCCCAGATCCACAACCCATATCCCAAAACCCACCCACGTGTGTGTATCTGGAACAAATGTGGTCACTAATCTGATACGGGTTTGAGTGAGAACCCGTCGACCCGTTTCCATTGTAAAGTCAGCAACAATACCGTTATATTTTTTAGGCTCAGCGAAAGAGAGAGAGAGAGAGAGAGAGGGGGTGAATGTAATTGTACCCCCCTCTCTCACTCACTCAAACACACGCTTTCGTGCCCCTCAAGTGTTAGCAAAGGCGCCAACTTTCCTTTCTTTCGTTCTCTCTGCAACGACGAACGCGAAGAAAAAAACAACAGCAACGCGCGCGAGGTGGAGAGCTTTTGCGTGCGCAGTCGAGCAAGCCAGGTCCGCTACGAGCACACGCGTGCGCACAGCTGAACCCTCTGTCCATCCACCTATCTGGGTGAGAAAGCGTCGTCGTGTGCGAGCGGTCTCGTTTTCTTTGGGTGTGGTGTCGTCACGTGGTCCGAGTATTTTGTATCTGTGTGTGTCGTTGTTATTAGTGTACTGCCATGATGCTCAATAATTTGTTGGCGAAGGACGCTGCGCCGCAGGTAGCGCCTGTATCCGCGTCAGTATCGTCGTCGTCGTCTTCAACAGCAGCAGCAGCAGGGATGGCCATGGCAGCAAGATCGCACACTGGGAGCAGCGATGCATCCAGATCGACCGCGACTGCGGGCGGGAGCTCTTCGCAGCGCAGCCAGCAGCGGCTCCACCACTACCATCCGAGCAGCACCAGCAGCGTTAGCAGTATCAACAGCAGCTCCACGACGACGACGAGCAGGACCAACCACAACAACAGCGGCAGTGCGTGCAGCGAAGGTCTGCATGGCGACAAGGACAAGCGTCGACCACCGTCGCGCATGAACACGTCGTCGTCCACGATTTCGTCTGGCACATCGTCGCGACAGTATCGAAGGAAAGATGGCGACGAAAACGCAGCAGGATCGAGTAGTACTATGCAGGAAGACGGACGTGATATCGGACCCGAGAAATTCGCCGCGAAAATTGCAAGAATGAATTCCGAAAACTCGTCGTCGTCGTCGGGTCCAGGCAGCGACAAAGATGACTCGTCTCCCCAGCAGCCTGGCAGAAGCGCAGCGAGCAGTGTCAGTAGTAGCAGTAGTAAACCGTCGCGAATGATCGTGAAGCGACGAACGCTGGGGAACAGCCGTTCGACGTCCGTCAGCTCGACATCGATCCCCAATAAATACGTCCGACAGACATCGAAAGAGCGCGCGATGGAGGACAATATACCTCCGCCGCCGCCGCCGCCGTCGCCGCCGCAGTCCGGATCCTCTGACCTCGGCAAGGACAAGGATGCACAAGAACAGAGATCTCGCAGTGGGTCGCAAGGTAGGAAAACAGACACAGCTGCGGCACCATCTGCGGCACCTTCCCCATCCCCGCAGACCACACCGCGCACCTTAGCGCGCAAAGTGCTTCGACAGGAAGACGTAGACGAGACGAAAGACAGTGGGGATTTAAAAGCACGTCCGGTGCGAATCAAATACGAGACGCCAACGCGCGGCCTTGGCGGAGGGAAACGTGAGATCTCGCATGCATCCCTGGGGAAACTGATCGCTCGGCTCACCGATGCCCATCAATACGACACACAGTTCCGAGATGTGTTTCTGCTGACGTACCGATGCTTTTGTTCGCCCTACGATTTTATCAAAAAGCTCATGAAACGATACACCGCGGTGCTGACGCTCTGTGGTGGATTAGACGCCGAGACTTTGCACGAAACCCAGTTGGTGCTCGACCAGATCGCAGAGGAAGAAGAAAACGATCGGTCGTCGACGTCAACATCGATTTCGACCGCCAAGTCGGACATTAATACGGGGATGGAAGCCAATGTGTCGATCATGCGGCTCCTGAGCGTGCTCAAATTTTGGATCAAGGAAAGCGGGTTCATCGATATGGATCTGCAGGGGGATCGCCGCTCGCAAAAGAAGCTCATGGCGTTTCTGTCGGAGATCCAGTCGACATCACCTGTCGCCTCCATCCGAAAGCACGCAGAGAACATGCTGCTGATGGTGGCACAGTTTGTTCGCACGCAGCAGCACCCCACACCGCCAGTGGTCCTGTACAATCCGCTGGCATCCTCCTCCGGCATTCCTCCGCCACCACCTCTTGTGGCGTCAACGTCGGTCTCATCCGTCACGGATAGTATCTCTGGAGATAAGCCGCGCGTTGTCGATGAACGAAGTACAGAGATTCCGCAATCGCGAGACCGGATGCTGACTGCCGCGATGTCCAAGCTGAAGCTAACGAGATCTTCGTCCGACCCGAAGCGAGAACGCTCGATGGTGAAGCTCAAGACGAAGCAGGGCAATGGCGACATCTTTCAGCTACGGTCGCGAATGACCGAGGATTCCCATAACCAGATGAAGCCTATTGCTGCTGCTGGGGTTCCCAAGATGATGCGTGGCGTCACAACTGGTAGTGCGGATCCCGACGGATTCCGGTTGGAAGATGCTTTCCAGGACTCGATGCACCGCAGCCGCATCACCGTGCCGCGCAACAGTTCCCGCACAAGCTACGACAATGTGGAACCGCTTTCTGGCATCACTGCTCAAGAGTTGGCGGATCAACTCACACTCGTGGAAGCGGACCATTACTTTGCCAAGCTGAGTCCTCGCGAGCTGACCAACAAAGCGTGGACGCGTGAGACGAAGTTTAAAGAAGCTCCGCACGTGATGGCGCTGATCGAACTCTTTGACGCCACAGCGGAATGGGTCTCGAGTGAGATTTTGCATCCTCGGCTGCAAGCCGTCGAGCGCGCCAAGATCATTACGCTTTTCATTGAGGCGGCAGAAAACTGCTATCAGATGAACAACTTCAACACGCTCTTCGAGATTTTCACTGGGTTGTCCGCCCCGTGCATTCGCCAGCTGAACACGACGTGGGGTTTGGTGAGCGCAAATGCGACCGAGAGGTACCAGTTTCTCCACGGGATCTGCTCCACGGAAGACAACTACCGCAACTACAGGCAGCAGTTTGGCTTTGCCGAGGGACAGCCTCGTCTCCCTTGCTGGTTTATCCTTGTGAAAGATCTGTTCCAGTACGAAGAATCGATGAAATCGATCGAAGACGGACTCGTGAACTGGCAAAAGTTTCGCAAGATCTACCGCGTGATCAACGAAGCGCTTGACCGCCAGAACCTGAATTATCTCCCCGCGAGTGGGTCGACGTCTACAACTCCGGGCATCTCGCGCAAGGGCAAGGGCATGCTGCGACACGACCGAAAAATCCAAACCCACATTCGACATCGATTAGAAACGTAAGTGCTTTGATGTCGTGCGCCTGGACGAGTGACTCGCTCCTTTCACTGACGCTATGCATGTTCTATCCCCCCTTGGTTCCTTTTCTTTTAGGATTCGCAAAGATAGCAGTGTGTTATACCAACTGGCGCGCAACGCCAACACCCAAGAGAGTATTTTGTTTGTCAATAGTTTGTCGGAAGCGGGATTCTTGTAAGCAATTCTGCGCCACATGAGCGACAAGAGGAAAAGAGAGCCATGTAGTGTCAACAAGGAAACCTGCGAGTACAAGTCCCTCCCCTCTTTGTTATCCAAACACCCATTCCTGTCACCAACTCGCCAATGCAAGCAAGGAAAACGGCAGGTTAGTCCGCCGCAGGTGTCAAGTCAAAGAAATCGTCCCAGTCCGCTTGAAATCCGTGGCCATTCCATCCACCGACGGAAGATATCTGTATTTTCCGCATGCAGCCATGCTCTCTTTCTCGTCCGAGTCAGGTCCAAGACGCGGGACAGGGATGCGGGGACGTCTAGCGACTTTATATCAAGCGCCAGCGAGCTCCCTACAACCGCATCACCTGGAATGAGAAAACGAAGCAAGGAGTCTTGATGCTTGACACTCGAGCTACAAGAACCACTTTTCAACAAAAGAACAAAAACAAATACATTATTGTGTGCTAAAAGGAACCATTCTACAGTCGAGCATACCTCTATCCGTCATCATAGTCACTATGGTTCCCAGCATTCCTCTCCGTCCAGATACAACGTATGTGCCACATACACATCCCGCATGCTATGCGGAGTGGGTATCTTAAGCGTCGTCGTCGCTGTACTCGTCACCGGCGTCGTCGCTGTGTCGGGAGCTGTTCACATCCGAGTAGTCGGAGATCCGCTTCTCGCTGCTGTCTCGGTTGGAAGACGCATTCCCCTCCGACGACGAAGAGTGCCGTGTGTGCAAATGCTTTCTACTGGAGGTGTTGATGCCAGAGATGGTACGCGGCGGTCGCGACATCTCGAAAAGCGCCTTCACGTGCACACCACCTTTCAATAACTGCGCTTCGTCCAACGCCAACAGGCAATCGTCGGGACGCCATTTGTAGAGATGCTCCAAGAAGATATCGCGGTCGACGTCCTCGGCGCCGAGACTGAGTTTGTAGGGCATCGACATGCCAAGGTCCCATACTTGGATGCCGCTCAAGTACAAGAGCCGTCCCAATGCATGCAGTTGCACCGTCCCCGCGCCACTGACGCGACTGAAACCCGTTAAACTCGTGTACGTTTTGCCCACGGTGTACCCCAATTCGCCTGCCACCACGGCATGTGTCTCCACATCGACCAGCTCGACCGAGTAAAAGCGCACGTGACGGTCCGGGTAGATCTCGATGCCCTCTTGGCCCGCTTCGAAAAGCTTGCGGAAGCCTTCGACAATCGGCGGGTACAGCCACGAGATCCCATGCTGCTCATGGCATCCTTTCACGACTGCATCAAACGCCTGGTTGAGCTCCAATTTGTATTTCTTGCCGCGCTTCTTCACGGATTTCGGGACGTGTTCGGGTGCATCGATGACCAAAATACAGCGCTTGCGGTGCAATTTCGGCAACAAAAAGCATTCCCCACGGTACTCGGACGCAATGGGCAAGAAACCTTCGTACATCAAGTGGCTGAGCAACAGCGGATCGAAGTGGCGCGAGACGTAGAAATCCTCCTGCGAGTGGAACACGTAGTGCCTCAAGTGCGTCGGGATGTACTCGGCGTCGTCCTTCTCCCTCGGCGCTTTCGATTTAGAAGTCTTCTGCTGCTGCTTCATCCTGCTGCTGGACGGGGAGCTGCTGCTGCTGGGAGTCGCAGTGGTTGTCGTGGAGCTGCTGGAGGGGGACGACGCGGAAGGGGAGGACGCGCGGGACGTAGCGGTCATGGAGTGGTGCTGCTGTCTGGCTGTCTGGATGAAGGAGAAGAAGAGAGAGAGAGAGAGAGGATGGCTACTGCTGCTACTGCTGCTGCTGCTGGTCTGGAGCCAATGTGGCAACAGTGAAGCTCTTCGCGCGTCTTTGCTTGTGCGTCGAGGGATAACGCGGTTGCCGAACAGCTGGTGTTTCGTATGGGTGAGTTGATAGGGGGGAGGGAGGTCGGGAGATCAGAGCGGGTGTGGAATGGGAAGAGCGAAGAGCGAAGGGGGAGAGGCAAATAGTGGCAACTAGTGCCACTGTCGAAGGTGCAGGTGAGGAGGAGGTTTCACCCAATCACACGCGGATGATGTGCGATCAGCGGGTGAATGGGTCGTGGAGGAGTGCTGGTCAATTGCTGATGGGAGACTTTGGTTTCTTTGAATTGATACGTATGTTGCAGGTCAGTTGTCAAGCTGAGATCTTCGTCCTTCAGTTTGGAACTTGAACGAGTGTGAAGGTTCAGTTTGATGCTTCTGTGTGTGTGTGTGTGTCATTTGGGATACAGTATTGTTTTGGCTGTGTGGTTTTGTGTAGTCGAGGGGTTTTGTGTTCGCGCTTGGTCGATCGAGAATGCGCTCGTGCACATCGCGCTTCGTCCAGTATCCGCACTGTCACCAGTTGACCCGTTCGGTTAGTGGATGCGAGACACATGGAAAAAAGATCCGCATCGATCGATTGCGATCACAGCGCAAACTTTCGACTCGCGTCCTACCTATCAGTCGCTATGTGCAAACTATGCTGTAGCGCAAGCGAAGATGCGTCCCAGACTGCAGCAAACCGAGGTGGAATGCGCTGCGTCCAGCTCGCGCATTACAAACCAATGGACCAGCTGCACACAAGGTGTTGCTGAGAAACTGCGGCAGAAAGACGGATGCGACGCTTCACACAAGTGAACGTCCGGCTGCGACGCAAACAAGCATGACCTTATTCCTTCGTCGCCCTGTTTGCTTGCTTTGTGCGGTCGTCTCGCATCGCTCGCTGTTTGTGTTTGATGGATTGTGGAGCATTTACTCTTTCGGGTCAGCTCACATGCTTCAATCTGCCAAGTTAGTCAACCATTTGAGGGAGCAAGACAGCGCCAGTCTCACAGGCGACTGGATGACTGGACGAAGGGATTACTGCTTTGTGTACATGCGGACGGCGTCATTCGCAGTGTGAGCGTATCCATCTGGTTGCGGAGCATGAAACATGTACCATGCGCGCTGGACACTGGCTGACCCTCCCCCCTCAGCGTTACTGCTGTCGGCGACGCAATCGCATACATGCATGCGTATCTAGACGCCATGCGTTCAAGAAATGCAATGGCCATTTGGTTGGCGTGCGGAAGATCGACGTCAGGATACATTCTTTTGTGGGCGTATCCGTCCAGGATTCGTTTCGCTGGATCCAAGCTCAAGTCTTATCTCCGGTTGATTTGCGTGGGTGAATGTCGAGGTACGTATGTGAAATGGTCAGAAAAGATTGCACCTCGATTGTGGTGTCGGTGACTCCGCAGTTGGTCATCCACATCGGAGATCCTTTTCTTTGGAAGCGGAAAATGAGCTTATTCTCGACATGTACGAACTAAATGCACCAATCTTTGTTTTCCCAACCCAACGAGCTTGCGTTCTGTATGTGGGTCTATTTTTTGAGCAGATACATTTCCCCTACCCTTGTGTTCAGGGAGTAGGTGTTTGTCAGCTAACTCTAGCGTCACATTGCATGGTTTGGTGCATTTTTAGCTGCTATTTTGAAGGTTCGATGTCGATTTGTCACAGAAAGTCTGGCTGATATATTTTTCATAAATTCGGATGCAGCTCGAAAATTTCTATTTCGTGGGAGGGAGGAAATTTGTTGCTTTTTTTCTTTCTCGGTTCTGTTGATGTGTTTGTGTGGGATTCCGATCGCAAGTCCCAAATGTACGGTACCACAAGCACGATTCCGTTCTTTCTTCCTGATTGTTTGTTTGTTGTGTCTTGCTCGAGTGTGCGTGATTGTAGTCGTCGCTGCTATTGTTGTTGTTGTTGTTTCTTTTTTGCTGTTTTGCGAGGCAAGAGCGTGCGGGTGTTATCGCGCGCTTCCATTTCCTTATTTCCTTTCCTTCCTCTGCTCCCAACAACAACAACAACAACAACAACGACACACAGCTGCAAGTGTTGTTGTTGTTTTCTTTTTTCCAACTGGATCTCAACTCCCTCTCCCAACGCCATACAAACCAGGAAGCGACATGGGCACCACTGTAGCGTCCCCCATGGAACAGCACCAGCAGCAGCCGAGTATGGACGCCATCGCCATGGGCTCCAAGACGAACGACCATGGCAGCAACAGTCCGGACATGGAGACCGTCGTGCCGGTCGTGGCGCGCGCGCAGAGCATGCCGCGCTCGTCGTCGTCGCGCCGCATGAGCCGCAGCAGCAGTCGCGCGAGTCACCGGCAAGCTCCAGCAACTGCGCCGGCGTCGGCTCCAGAGCGCTCGCTCGCTGCGTCGTCGTCGAATGTGACTGCGGAGATGCGCAAGCGCGGCGCGACGACGACCCACCGCGGATCATTGCCGTCGGCGTTTTCCAGTTCGAGTATGAGCGGTATGTTCGGCAACAGTAGGAGCAACAAGGGCGAGAGCGTGATGATGATGGCGACGCCCGCGATGGTCTTGGATCGCCGACTGCTCCAGAA
Source organism: Globisporangium heterothallicum (assembly GCA_023334155.1). Lineage (NCBI taxonomy): Eukaryota > Oomycota > Peronosporomycetes > Pythiales > Pythiaceae > Globisporangium > Globisporangium heterothallicum. The sequence continues at coordinate 47,692 of JAASGH010000105.1, forward strand.
ATACGAAGAAGTGAATGGGGAGATCCAGCGCCTGACGCGGATGTCGCGCATGGAGCAGAACCCGCCGGAGAACCAGAACATGCTGCTTCGGGTGAACGCGGAGCTGCGCAAGGCGCGCCGCAACTCGTCGCAGGCGATCCAGTCCCAGAAAGAGCTGCTGGACAAACTCGAGAAGCAGGAGAAAGGCGGGTTCCGTCGCTTTTTCTCGATGAACAAAGAATCGAAAGTCGAGAAAATCAAGTCGAAGCTGTGCGACAAGCTCTCCGAGTCCGTGCAGGTCGACGAGGAGATGGCGCGTCTGGAACGCCAATCCGATGCGCTCTCGCGGACGTCGCTGATGAGCACTATGAATTACAATAGTAGCAATAACATGAGCAGCACGGCCAGCTACAGTCACAGCATGAGCTACAGCAACCTCTCCGTGTTGAACACCGTGTCGGAGCTGCAGGAAGAGATCGCGATGCTGGAGCACGAGAAAGAAGACATCCTCAACAACTTATTCAGCGCGATCAACAACCCGGATGTCAACGACCTCCATTCGCGCATTGCGATGTACTCGTCGGAGATCAAAGCCTGCGAGAGCATCAAGAAGCAAGTCGATCGCTGTGCGACGATGTACCGCCAGGCGCTGCATTTGCTGAGTGTGGCGCTGGCGACGGTCGTGTCGGCGCACTACACGGGCACAGTGAGAGAGTTCACCCAGGGTCCGTATCCGTTGGCCGTCGAAGCGTGCCACTTGATCGAAGCGGCGTCGCACGGCATTCAGCCGGAGTCCCGTCGTCGGTATCGCGACTTCGCTCCAGAGCTCGTGAATGTACGCGCTCCGAAATTTCCGCAGGTGATCACCGATTACGCGCGCCGCGCTCGTACGACTTTGGACCCGAACAGCTCGTTGTCGTTGGAGGCGATGCGGAAGCTACGCAACGCCGAGAACGTACTGATGCTCATGCAACGCATCGTGATCGAGAAGTCGGAGATCATCGAGCAGTGGAAGCAGCACGTCGAGCAGGACCACGAGCAGGCAGAGAAAGCGCACGAGAAGCTCGAGCTGCGACTGCGGGAGCAGGTCGCCGTGCTCGCGCGTTCCGCGTCGGTCTGATCGATTGTCGAGAGAGAGACTTTCACTTGTGAAGCCAGCAAGTGCATTGGGGTGTGAATCCCCTTCTCGTGGATGGAGGTGTGTGTGTGGATGTACATTGTATGTGGTCATGTGAACACAGTGCGAGGACAAGGAGGAAGCGCGAAGCGTTGGGCAGTGGAAGCGGCGACGAGTATGTCGATGTCCCCCCATGTGAAGCAAGAGCGGTTCCGATATTATTATTTATTATTATGCTGCACACCGCCATGTCAATTTTTTTCAACTACTACTAAAAAGCAGCAAAGCGTAATGAAACAAGCAACACATTTTTGTTTTTCTTCATCATGTTGTTGTTGTTTCTCTCTCTCTCTTGAAAATTCGCATCGTTTTCTTTTTTCCTGTTTTCTTTCTTCTTGGTGGATACACAAAAAACTGTCTCTTGTGCGGAAGGTTTGGTGCTTGTGGTGGGTGGTTCAACTTTGCTCAGCTGCAACAAATGCAGCTGTGAACTGTAGACGGATGGAAAAGAGCAGGACGTTTTCGGATCCCTTGCACCATTGCGTATCTAGTACGTGGAATCCCAAAAGGTGAAACGGCAGTGCGGTTCCAAGCAAGAAAAACGAATCCTGAAAAGTGCTTTTTCAGCTTGGACAAATGTTGTTAAATGGACAAAGAGGATTTGTTTTTCAAGATGTATGTGGAGATATTTCTGTGGATATTCCGACGTTTTTGATGTTGTTGTTGTTGTTGTTGTTGCCAGCAATGACCACAATGCAGCACAACGAAGAAACACCCGACGGTTGACGCTCAACCACATCTTCAAGCGTCGTCGTCACAACCTCGCGTTCCTGTTCGCATTGATCTCTCTCTCTCTCTCTCTCTTTATGTGATGCAAACGTCCACATGCTCGACGTCTGTGATCCCCAGAGAGAGCTGTCTCGCATCGTCGGTAGCGACATGTTGTTTCTCGGTGGCGACAGCGACGTCATGATGCTGCAGCGCTCGTTTCAGCTTGGCGACGTGATTGAACGAAGATGGCAAGACCAATCTGGCAATCCTCGTATGAAGCGCGGATATGCTGAGAAAAAAGAGTATGGGATCGATGAAGTCGTTGTCAAAATCACCAAGAATGTGAGAGATCATTCCCACGTTGCGTTGGCTCACTGCCTACGACATGCACACTTGCTATGGCTCACTTGGGTGCCATCCACAACAGCACTCCCGCAGCAAACCTTAAATACATACGACTATATATATGCGTTGGAGCACAAGAAGACACGCGCATCCACTCACGGACGAGAAAAGAACTCATATGCTGCCGTCGTCGTCGTCCGTGGTGGAGTCTTCGGACACACGCGGCGATGGCGTGGAAGTGGGCGACATCGCCACTCGCTGCAGCAATGCGGAGGCGTCAACATGCGGGTGGTGGTGCGATTCGTAGGTGGCGAGCAGCGCCTTCAAAGGGTTGCTCACCTCGGGGGAGCAGTCGGACGCTTGTTGGAGCGTTTTCTCCGGGAGACCCTTGCAGATCACGCACGCACAGCGCTGGGACTTGTCTTGGACCACGATGTAGGGCGACACCTGCGCGTACTTGGTGTACGACTGGAACTCGGCGTAGTCGAGTTTCCAGCGGATCGAGCAGCACCCTTGGTCGCACATCCAGAGCTTTGTCGGGCGGTGGTGCTTCTTCTTCCTCGCGCGACGTGCTTTCTGCTCCTTGCGTTTCTCGAGGGGAGGAGTGTCGCTCTCGACAGCATCGCTGCCACTGGACACGAGACTCTCGTCGACCAGTTTGGCGCGCGCGCGATGGCGCAGCTGATCCCCAAATGCAACACATGATGCACGCAGGTTAGCACGATGGGAGACTGCAGCGTTGGCGTCCATAATAGAGAGAACACACACACATATCCACACATATTACCTGGTGGTGGTACGCTTCGTTGTAGTACTCCAACTCGTACGCGCGCGAGCCGCCGCATGAACTTTGACAGACTCCCATTCTCTCTCTCTCTCTCTCTTTATGAGTGTGTAAATCTCGAAATGAAGGCTCCATGTTGAACATGCGTTCGGCATCAGCAACTTCCTACGGATCTGGAATACGCATGTGCACCCAGCAGATGGCCAAGCGTTTCGCTAGCGTTGCAGTCATTTTCTTCTTCTTTTTCTTTTGCCCGAAAGGCAACAACAAAGATCGCCATGTCTTTGCGAACAGAAAACGAGAGCATTCTTTCATAGAAAGAGGTGGATCAAGTGACTTCCGATGTGGATGGGAGAATGAGTGCTACCGTGATATCGACCACATTGAGGTTGTAGCACCTCTTTTTGAGCACGTGGATGTGGCTACCATTCGCATCGGCATGTCGCAGCTGGAAATCTTCTGTTCACACATGTTGACGATAGAATCAATAGTGACATCCTTGAAAGAGTGACGCTCTGCATTTACATCCAATCGCATGCTGTGTTTGCAGAATACGGCGCTGTAATTGGGTAAAAAAAGACATCGAAACATGAGGGGAGTACAGCATCGACGCTCACATCAACCGCAAGCGAATCGACTGCAAAATGGACACCATCGGGCGGAGCGTGCGCGCGTCGATCGACTTCAACGGACCGCTGAACGCGCTTTCGACGTCGCCCAACAACCGGTTCATCGCTGTCGGAGGAAGAGACGGTGCGTGCTCCATACCCTGCGTCTTTGCGTGCGCACAATCCCGCGACGGAATCGTTGCCGATGGAACCTTTCGACTTGTTGTTCATCCGTCCAAAATGTTCGAAATTGAAAGATGCGGACGATTGTGTTATTGTAGCTCACCTATTGATGCGAACGACTGTGTGTGTATGTGTGTGTGTGTTGTAGTGTTGAAGGTCGTCGCTCTGGAGAATCATGGGTTCATAGAGAAGCGGAACCTGCGCGTGGGCAAATCGAACCTCAACTTCAGCACGAACGACATCCGATGGCACCCGCGTACGTCGCCGTTTCGATGCAATCGGAGCTGCTTCTTGCTTTGAACGCTGCATTGCTGGTCGCAGTGCTTCTAATACGTGCCGGTATTGTTGTTATACTGCAGACTCGGATTCGTTGCTCGCGACTGCCGCAACGAACGGTGCCGTGGTGATCTGGAATCTCCAGCGTGAAGGATTTAAGCACGTTCAAGGTAAACACGCAGCGGAAACGCGCTCGCTGCTGCATCATGTGTGCGTGTGGTTGACAGTGGGTCACATCTGTGTGTTTATTTGCTGGGTTTAGAGCGCGTGCTGAACGGCCATCGTCGAGCGGTCAATCGCATCTGCTGGCACACAACGGACTGGAATGTGCTCATTAGTGGGTCCCAGGATGGCACGATCAAGATTTGGGTATGTGCCAGCATCCCAAGAGAAAAGTGTTGAGCCAGCGTGACCCAGTCATGATCGCATTTTCTTCTTCTTGTGTGTGTTTGCTGTGCGCTTTTGCAGGATAAACGCGGCAAAGTGACGAATACGTACCAGCCGAAGTCCGAAAGTGTCCGTGATGTCCGCATGAGTCCGTTCGATCCCCACAAGTTCGCGGTTGCATTCGAAAATGGGATCGTGCAAGTGTGGGACATCCGCAAGAACCTGCAGCCGCAACTCAAGTTCACCGCGCACAAAGGACTCGTGCTGACTCTGGATTGGCACCCGACGAGACCAGATTTGCTTGCGTCTGGCGGCCGCGATCGGTATGTCAAGATTTGGGATCTCGAGGACTTGAAGCAGCCCAAGCAAACGATTCAAACGATCGCGAGTGTCGGGCGTGTCGCTTGGCGGCCAAACTGTCCGGATCACATCGCGACGAGTGCGTCGCTCATGGATAACAGCATCCACGTGTGGGATGTGCAGCGACCGTTTATCCCGGTTGCCTCCATGAAAGGTCATACCGACACCGCGTCGGGACTCTCCTGGATGGATACACCAACGTCGCCAGTGTTCGGGAATCCCGACATCGTCTCCGAATGGGAAGGACACAATTACTGGCAGCACATGCTCGCGTGCTCCAAGGATGGCACGTTGAAGCTGCATTCGCTTGCCGATTCGTTCAAGCCGCACCAGTCGTTGCCAACGACGGCTTTGGCATTGAACTCGAAAGGTCAAATGGCATTTTCGCATGATTTCGTCGGTATGTTGTTTTATTCTCACTAAAGATGGTGGCTTTGGCGATGGCTGTCTACTTGCACTGACGACCGCTTTCACGCACAGATCGTACATGCGCATCTTTGAAGATTCATCGACATTTCAACATTTCAAGCTCTCTTTTCACGGTTACTGACGTTGGTCCTGGGATTGGCGGGCAGCACGTCGGCTCGCACGGTGATCGGAAAGGAACACTGTCTCCATTTGGCTCCCATGGCTCCGACAAGATTGACGAGGGAGTACAAGAACATTACCCACAGCAGAGCGCGAGATCTTCCCGAGCATTCGCGAGCGGAGTCCAGGCTCCACCCTTGCCTCCAAAAGCTGGTGGACGTCTGAGCAGCAGCAGCAGCGGGAATCTGTTGACAATGGCAGGGGGCGGCGGCAACATATCTGCAGCGTCGAACTTCAAATCGCTTGGCAATATGAACACTGCTGCAGGAGCAGGCACCGGTGGCATCGTCGCAAGAAACACTTCGCACCAGAACCTGCAAAGTCTACACCACAGCAGCAGCAGCGGAAACAATCTGGTGAATGCAAGTGGCGGCATCGACAGTGTCTACGAAACTCGACGCGGCTCGTCACTTCACTATGCGAACCAGCACTCGTCTGGAAGTCAATCTGCTGCATCTTCGCCGGCGCTTACGTTTTTCTCGGGATCGACGGCACCGCGGGCATTGGTTTCGCTTGTGTCTATGCAAAATGTGACCAAAGCCAGCCAGCTTGAACAGATTTTCAAAGGCGATGAACAGGAGTATTTGCGCGCACAGGAACAGGTCGAGGTCATGCGCTCCCAGTTTGAGCACGGACTCCAGCTGAAAGAGTCGTTTGGCTTCGACGAAGACACTTTTCGGTTCCTAGCCCAGCATTACATGCTCTTCAGCGACACGAGCCGCGAAAGCGAAGAAGAGTCCACGTTTGCTCAGATGTGCGCGCACAATGCGCTCGCTGCATTTGTGACGGGCAACTCGCATCTGTGTCAAATGTGGCGCATATTGGAGGTTTTGTTCCAAAGCGAAGTCGAGTCGGAACCGCGAGTCGAGGACGAAGAAGCGAACAAAGAGAGTACTCAGAAATATTACACCTCTCCAGACCAGCAGCAGCAGCATCACCAGCACTACATCGCGGAGACTCGAAGTGAAGACTCGACGTCGGTGTTGTCTATGGATACGGACGATCACAGTCACCACAATGACGGGGGCTTAGGTGTCCGGAAAGACGCGAAGCTCTTGGAGGAGTTTGCACCGAATGGGAACAATCCGAACCAGACCATGATGCTGCTCGAGCAATTGGACCACGTGAACCCTCAAGCGATGCAGGGGTTTGATCCGTATCCGTACGATGCTAACGGTCGCTTAGGAAACACTCGCGATGGCAATGACCGGAATAATGGAGTTGGAGGTGGCAATGCATCCCGCAAGAAGGATCCATCGTCGTCTCCTATGATCGTGCATGGCAATGCTGTGCACGGGGAGCTCGGCCATCTCCACAACGATGTGCTGAAGGAGCTGCTCGAATACTACGCCGACACTGGCGATCTGCAATCCTGCGTTGCAGTCGCTGTGGTTGTCAGCAAGGTTGCGAATGTGGAGAAAGTAATGGGCAAATCCTGGCTGCAGCAGATTTACATGCACTACATCGATCTTCTTCACCAGTTGCGCATCTACTCGGCAGCCAATGAGCTGATCTCCAACTGTCCGGACCTATCGATTCGGCAAATGAACATGGTATGCACTCTTTGGTTATCTGTTTGGTCACCTGGATGTGTATATTTTGCTAATGCTGGTTTTGTTTGCTCAACTTTGTGTGTAGAAATCCACGAGTGTGTATTTCAATTGCGCCAGTTGCTCCAAACCATTTGAATCGTATGCACCGAGCAATCCGAATAGCGAGAGCGCTCCGTCTGCGCTGTGTTCCCATTGCAGTAATCGTGCGACTCGATGCTCCATTTGGTGAGTCTCTTCTGTTGATGTTTTCTATGCGCATGAAGTGCTGATCGATACCTTTGTGCCTCTGGCAGTCAATTACCTGTGCGCGGGTTGTACGTGTGGTGTCCAGTGTGCTCTCACGGCGGCCACTTGGAGCATTTGGCGGAGTGGTTTGCACATGAAGATGTTTGTCCGACTGGCTGTTCGCATCATTGCTCGCTCAATCTTGTCACGTCGATGGATCCAAATGACCACATGTAAAACGCTTTTCGTGTTCCTCAGTGAAATGCATCCACAATTATTTAAACCGGACTCGCACACACAGGCTAGCTAGGCGCTTCTGCAAATATACACGATTCCCGCAACTGCGAGCACGGTCGTCAGACCAATAGAGTACAACGGGAAAGCACTCCATCCAGCCCAAATGCTCTCCAACCCAATCCCGCCAAGCTCCGAGAAATGCAGCCTCGAGCCCTCCCTGGTTGACACGGAAGAGGGTTGCGACGTCGAACCAGAAGGTATTGCAAAAGCTGCGAAGGGGAGCTGGTGAGTCCACTTGCGGAGTGCGAGTCGCACGAGTGCAAGACGAACAACGATCGACACCTCCGTTGAGCCAGACGCCAATGCCAACACTCGCCTGTAGTAGCGCTCCGCCCGATCCAAGTTGACTGGGACACCAATTCCGTATTCATGCATGTAACCAACACTGTAGGCACCAACGTCGACTCCTTCAGCACTCGCTCGACTGTACCAGCGAACCGCCTCCTGGAAGTCTGGTGCTAACCCAGCTAGTCCGTAAAAGTGGTAGTCGCCAATGCGCACCAAAACCTCTTTGTCCCCATTCTGTCGATCTGCTAGTTTCAAGTGCCGGAATGCCTGCGCCTCGCTGTCGTGGTCACCCGGTGTTAATAGCTTCTGGTCGTACAGGAACGCCAAGTTGCTTGTCGCCACTGGGTAGCCGTATTCGCGCGCTTCGTGGTACAGAACCGCAGCCCCCTGGAAATCGTTGTTCAGATATCGATCGAAACCTTTCCTGACGCACTTCCCCCATCGACCTGCTTCTGATGCAGCTTTCAGGTACGTGTATGCGCGCTCGTTGCTCCGCGCAATCACACCATCGATCCCAACCATCCAGATTTTGCCCATTTCGTAAATCGCATCGAAATGGCCGAACCTCTTGGCAGCGACCTCATAGAAATGGATCGCACGTGTGAAGTTGACTGGCGTGCCGAGTCCGAAGGCATGGCAGTATCCAGCGTTGAACACACTGTCGCCATCCTCTTCATTTGCTGCCGCCCGCTCGAAGAACTCGAGTGCAAGCGACTTATTCTCTGCGACACCACCACTTCCATAAAAATGGATGAATCCCAAGCCGTTCAGCGCGCGCGTGTGGTTCTTCTCCGCTGCCTGTCCATACCACATGATTGCACTCTCGTTGTCCTGTGTCGCTCCTTCGCCTTTCAATAGCATACCTGCCAACGCAGACTGAGAGCTCACGTGACCAGCATTCGCAGCTCTGGAAAAGTAGTTGTGCGCTTGGACGTGATCGCGAGCCAGCCCGCGTGCCCCCCAGTAGTATAACTCCCCCATCGCAGCCATCGCTTCAATGTCACCTTGCCCTGCTTTCAGTTTTTGAAACTGGATGAGTTCATCGTCGTCGCCGAGCTGTCCTTTCGTGAGATCCTCCTTCAGTCCATCGTACAGACGATTCATCTCATGGAGCGGCTGCTTTCCACGCTCGTGATACGCAGCCGACGCATCAACAGCAGCGTGGTAGTAGTGGTACACGCCGATATCTAAAGCCACTGGAACTCCGTCACCAACAGCATAGCGACGTGCTAGGATCGCATACGCATCTTTCCGTCCTGCCATGGCAGCCAAGTGGTGCAAACCGATAGTGAGGTTCGCCAAGATAGCACTCTCGCTCGCCACATGTTCTGGGAACGCCGATGCGAGGAGCGCCAAGTACTTCCCTGCTCCCCATGACCCGCCTGTCAACGCTGCCTCTAGTTCTTCCTGCGACAATGACAAATCCTGCTTTACGGATATCGGTTTCAAAGCACTTGCACGACCAGCACATGATTCGGGATACTCATAGGAGCCATAAAAGTGAGCCACTCCGAGATCGTAAAGCGCTCCAGGATGTCCCAGTTCTGCAGCTTCGATCAGGATATCCCATCCGCTTGGGTCGCAAGAGTCAAGGACTTCTTGAGCCCTATGGTACGTTTGGGCTTGTAGATCTTTCAACTCGATGGCATCTTCCACAGCATGACGCTTTGATAGAGCTCGCTGAAGTAAATGCGAGATTTGAATCGCTGGCCGCATCACTTCCGATTCCCCCAACGGTTGGAACACCGATGCAGCAGAAGAAGCAACCCTGTCTTCGCATCCCGAAGGAAAGTTGAGATGCGCATCCTTTTCTTCCAAGTATCGTTGTCGATGCTCCTCTGCAGCAATCGCTTTCGGAAACGTCCGCAGGTTGCTGATAAATCCTTGCATCCCGTCCGTCCAGGGACCTTTCCCAATATGCAGTGGACCCATGTTTGCCAACGCTGGCGCATAAAACAGTATTTCTTTGTCGACAGCACCATTGATATAAAGGACAAACGAATAGAACCATCGGCGCTGCGATCCACTCAACCCGGTGCATTGCTCGCTTGCAACAGCTGCTTCGGACGAGTTCCCAGCTGAGCAATTGCGGAACGTAAAGCCCATGTGCACCCATTCGTTCAGCGGAAGTTCTTGCTCATTATCCATCCCGATATCCAAACTCGCATTCGTACTCACTCGCAGCACTAGTTTTCGCTCGTCGGGCTTCCACCATGCCGATGGCGTCCGCTGTTCTCCGCTGCCGTCTCCATTGAAGAACAGCGTTCGGAACTTCCCTGTCGAATCTTGAGTAGACAACATCCAGAAGCTCATGCTCCACGAGCCATACGCCTCCATCTGAATCGCTGAATGCGGAAGAATATAGCCTTCTTGGCCTGCGTGGGTGAGTATCCCTTCCAAGAAAAAGCTTGGGGGCGTCAAACGTGCCTTTCCGGCTTGGTTGGATGCGCTCGTTGATTCCAACGATGAGGAAAGCACAACCGTTGAGTCATCGCACCTTTTCACCTGTAAAAGGGGCGATCGACTGGAGAACACGACTTCTTCCCCTCCCCTTGTTGACACTGACAGTCGCACGAAATACAGACCGTGAGGCTCAATCCGGAAACGACCGTCGTCGACCTGGGATCTTGTGTGCACTACTACTTCCTCGTCCACCTCAGTGTCCGCATCCCCCTCATCCTGCACGCGCAACGAGGTTCGCAGCAGTCCTTCCATGAGGTCCTGCAACGGTTCCACCCTGTTTGTATCTATCTCCAGTATCCGAATCTCCAGAATCTGTCCATCGGCGATCCAGTTTCCGACCATCTCGTCTCCCAAATACTCGGTGAACTGAATATACCGATCGATATCGCTTTTTGTTGCCACAATCGGCTGGTTTGTCGGCTGTTCGAACTCAAGCACGATCGTGTGGTTCCGCTCCAGAGACTGCGCGCTCGTGAGAATGTTCGGCAGACGAATGCCGATGATCTTCGGCGAGCAAAAGTCTGGATCGAATTCGCATCTCAGCTCCTGGTTTCCTTGCTCACCTGTGTCGACTTGCGGCTCTCGAACAAGCGCTTCTATCGCCCCGTCTTCTAAACTCTCCGCAAGCGACCGATCAGGTAACTTTGACGTTGCGACCACAAATCCTGCTGCTGCACCGTCCACGTGCACTGCAGCCACCTCCAGAGTTGGCGAAAGGACGATATCCCGAGCGCTGGTTCCCTGCCTGTTCTTCCTCAACCTCCTGCTTCTTTTCAGCAGTTTCTCCGCTATCGCTGGTGGGAGCCTCCACTGCACTTGGAGGTGTAGCATATCGAGAGCACACACGGACTGGATCGTCTTGTCTTCACGTTCATGGTCACCATCATCGCTCCATGGGATTCTTTGCTCCTCGTGATTGCTTTTCGCCACGATCGTCCACTTGACGGTCTCGTCGTCAGCAACAGCTTCGACACTTGGCTGCGCATTTGCAGCAGTGGCGACGAGCAGCGCTGCCAAAAGTGCCGCGATGCGCGCGCATCCGCGCACCATTTGCTCTTTTTTGTTTTTTCCTTTGTAGCAACTTCAACTCGTCGTGTCTGGCAACAATGCCAAATGCGGAACGAATGCGGAAATGGATCCATGGAAACGAAAAGTGAAAAACCTCGACAGCGTAAAACCTTCGCTGCATCCCTATACTTGCATACGGTCGCCGTCGACTCATTGTCTGCCATCCCGATTTGCAGCAAGTCACTTGCATTGTCTGCCTCTATGTTTGCATGATTATGGTAGATGCATGTACCATCCTTTCAAGATCTGTCACACAGCAGGATGCAATTCGAGAGGCATACGGTACGTTTGGTCGACACCTGATGATTCTCGAAAACGCAAGCAATGGTGGTGACATCGGTGCGGCTCTTGAGTCGCAACGGGGAGACCTTGAAGGACAACGTACGTCTCGCGTGCTTTCTCTCTGTATGCAGCAGCAGTAGTGCCGATGTGCGCATATCTCCAAACACACTGACGCTGTTTTCTGTCCATTCCGTCTGCAATAGTCGAAGGAGAGCAGCAAACATGCAAGAAAGCGCCAACGCATGGAGCATCCGGATCATGGCGACGATACCACTACGAGCAGAGCTGTCGAGGACACGGTGGAGTGTGGAGAGACTGGCGATGGCGGCTCGTGGCGCGCAGTAGAAGAGAGCAATACTGGTGATGATCCCGATGACCCACAGTCGAGTCTCTTCCAGGCAGCGCAATCGCAATTGCTGGAAGAGATGATGGCTGCAGGACTCGCTGGCAGCTTACCGATGAGCTTTGGGAATGCGAAGCGACAAAGTGCGAGCAGTACTAGGTCCAATCGCAAGCGCAGACGCGAAGCACTGGAGCAGGAACTGCGTCGGTATAATACTAGTGCAGCGAGCATCTCTCCCCCTCCGATAGTGTCCGTCGAGCCCAACAAACTGGAAAAAGTGCACGTGAAATACGACTCCGATGGCGAAGTTGCCGAGCGTGTGGTGGAGGAAGTCGAGTTGCTTCCAGAAGCAGCAGAGCAGGACCTGGCTGACGTGGATGGACAAGAAGAGCAGGAGGAGGATGCGGACATTGTTCATGACGCTGAGGAGGCGAGGTCATCACCCATCGCTGGCATCGCTCAGCAAGAAATACCCCCCAGTACGATGTTGCGCGATAAAACCATGACTCTTGTCGTTTCAGTTGCCTGCGGAATGTTGCAATGGCTTACACGTATGATCCATATCGCTTTTTTCTATAGAAACCAGTCCGATCCTCAAATTTTGGAAACAGCGGAAGCATTTGTTTTACCGATACGAAGAAGGTATCCTGCTCGACCATGAGAGCTGGTACTCGGTCACGCCGCAGGCGATCGCCGAACACATCGCAGGTCGCCTGAAATGCGATATCGTCGTGGACCCGTTTGCAGGTTGCGGGGGCAACGTGATCCAGTTGGCGATGGTGTGCAAACACGTCATTGCGATCGACATTGATCCGGAAAAGATTCGCATGGCCAAGCACAATGCGAAGATCTACGGCGTGGCCGACAAAGTTGAGTGGATTGTCGGGAACTCGGTCGATATTTTGCCGACGTTGAAGGCCGACGTCGTGTTCCTGTCGCCGCCATGGGGAGGACTGGATTATAGTCGAGACCACTTCCGCTTGGACGAGATGGTCGTGAAAGGGGTCTCTGGGGTTGATTTGTTTGCAAAAGCGCGCCAAGTCACCAAGAACATCGCGTACTATCTGCCGAAAACCACGCCAGCGCACGACCTTGAAGCGCTTGCACCAGAAGAGCTCGTGGAGTGCGAAAGGATGTTTTTGAACAGGCAGTTGAAGGTCGTGACGGCGTATTATGGGGAGTTGGCCAGACCTTCAAAGGGGCAACAGAGGAAGCAAGTCGATGCAGACAGCTCCGCGGAAAACCGAGCGGCTGCTGCGGAAGCAACAGAGGGTGGCGTGGCATCGAGTGTTGTTCCAGCAGAAGACAGTGGTGATAGAGAGCTCGGAGAACGGGGGAGTGTGGAGGCGCGTGAGAGCAGTGGCGCGACACAGTGAGCATAGTCAAGATAGAGAAACGCTCTTTTTTATATATTGTGATGGATCTAAATACCAATTGTGAGTGGGGACTTTCCCGCGTAATCAAAAAGGATCCTTCGGAAGCTCCATGAGACCAAACTCTTTCGTGTACATCTCCGCCATCGTGTTGTACGCAAGCATGTCGCCAGCGCGAATCATGTTCCCTGCAGAAACGCAACGTTGGACGTACACATCAGCGACGAGGCGATAGAAAGCACTATGCGTCTACTCGAAGACAGAGAAAGACAGGGAGGAGAACACGCACCGGCGTCACAGTTCAGGGGAGAGTCAGCAGCAGGATCGGACAACAGCGAGATCACAGCCAAGCACGCAGCCTACACGCAACAGCAGCGACGTTGTCAGTATGCACAGGCGATCCATCCGACATTGTGTACGAAAACGCACCCGCAGCGTCCATGCAGGCGACCACTCTCGTTTCAGAATATCCAAACAAATGCTTCCGTCCTACACACATTCCCCAGCAGGAGGACAACAATACTCGGTCAGCGACGCAACACCCGCAGTACAGCACCAGTTGCACATCGCGTTTCCCCCCTCGTACCTTAAAATGCACATTCGGGTGGAAAATCTTGGTGATGAACTTCATCTTGGGCGGTTCCATCGGGTACAGCGGAGTCGTTTGGATCGCCAGTTCAAAGCTGCGGTCTTCGAACGGCGTGTCCTTTGGGCCGCGGATGAACGCCTTCCACCTCATGATCGTGTCTTCTTCTGGGTACAGCACCATGTCTTCCTCCGGGTTCTTCTTGAGCTCCTGGAGCTCCTTGCGCAGTCGCTTCACGTTTGTGTTCATCCTGCTTTTCTTCTTCGTTTCTGAAAATGGTAGCATTTGAAGGGAATGCATTGTCGATCTGGTCTAAATAGAGTGTCCCACATTAAGATCACAGTTTGTGTAATTTAGTGTGTGTGTGTGTGGTAGGAGGCACTTTTGATCATTTTCAAGAGGAGATGTGAACCAAAACAAATTATGCGGGATTTTGAATTTTTGCATCGCTCTTTGGTTGTCGTGAGAACGTGGGTGTGAGGAAACGCGTGAGGCTCAGTGAAGAAAGAGTGTCTACACGCATTTGTGTGTGTGTGCGTATTAAAAAGCAAGATGACAATGTAGAAAGCATGCTCATCGCAATGCCACGAGAATATCGAAACCTACGAGATGGCTACATTTTGCATTTCCAGACGTTTCAAAGCAAAGCAAATCGAGGATGCAAACTGCATGACTGTGCGCCAAATTGGGAGAAAAATAACGATCTGTATTGCAGCAAGCAAACTGGGCGAAATAAATTAATGAACTACATGGATGCCGAATGAGTTTGTGACGTTTCTTCACTCCCTCCCTCGCATCGAATATGAATAGTAAATCAAATCACGGCGTCTACGTGCGCTCGCCACGGATGCGTCGCGCCAACTGGATGTCCTTTGGCATGATCGTCACTCGCTTGGCGTGGATCGCGCACAAGTTCGTGTCTTCGAACAACCCCACCAAGTACGCTTCCGACGCTTCCTGCAGCGCCAA
>JAASGH010000106.1:0-62037 GCA_023334155.1 Globisporangium heterothallicum
AAGCTACAGCGAGCGAACGCAACGTACCGTGAGCGCGAGCAAGTAGAAAGCGCTTGCGAAAAGTGCCACGCGGAACCCCATCGTCGCTGCTGCAAAGGATTCTTTTCGCCTTTTTGCAGTATGAGAGAGGAGAGAGGGGGAGTCGAAGGGAAAGAATGTGTCGTGAGAGTGAGTGCTCGCTTATTTCCGAGATTGAACAAAGTGCGCAGACCCGTAATTCCGGATGAAGAAACCACGAAAGAGTATAATCTCGATTATTTCCGACGAACACTTTGCTTTTAAATATGCGGGAGGAAGAGTGTGAAGAATGATTACGGATGCGAGCAGAGGCCAAACAAGCGGACGATACGCTTGCCCTAGCCGCCGCTCTCCGCTGATCAAAGAAAGACTGCATGTTGTTCACACAGTGAAAGCTATTTGTGTCTTTTGTGTGAGGTGTCCAATTTGGCAACGCTCACAGAAAAGAAGCTTTTCGGTGCTCGAGTTCACTTCGCAGAAACACTGCATTCACAACAATGCACTCTCGCTGTGAAATGTGTTTCGATATCGTGCTGTACTGATTCTAATTAGGTACCAACTCGTGCACGGATTCTTTTGCCTCATCTGCTCCTTCGGATTCTCTAGTTCCTTCCAGTTCTTTTGCTGCGCTGTTCCATGTCGATTCGACCGGAAGAGGAAACGATGTCTCTGCAGGTGTTTCTGCTCCTCCTCCTCCTCCTACTGCAGCAGTGATACTTGCACTCTCTCTCTTTTGCTGCTTCTGCTCGGTGAGTGCTTGCTGGTATCGGACCGCATCGTCAGAGATGCACTTTTGGATGTGGGTGCGTGCCTCTCGGATATCCTCTGCTGCAAAAGCTCGCGACGTGATCAGCATGTCAAGTCTCCCCTCGATCACGTCATTGCTGATGGGACCATCGTCCGCGAACGCTTCATGGGAGCGGTAATAGTTGTCCAAAATCACATCCGCAAACTTCAAAATGTACACTCCACAATCATAGCTGTTCTCTTGACGTGGAGCTTTCACAGAAACCGACACGACCTTGTCCGTATCGTAGCCGGAGACAGGAGAAGACGGAGCGTCATCGCCACCTGGATCGTCGTTTGTGCTGGGATGCGAGCTTTCCCATTCCAACTGGAGGAATCTGTGTGCACGTGTTCACAACGCAAGCAGGAGCTTAGGAATCAACACAGCTCGAGCAGAGAGGTTTATGGACGAGGCGACTTACGATTTCAGATGGCGAAGTATTATCGCTTTGCTGTGGTAGCTGCCCAGTGGGTCCAAAATTGCTATCCCAGTTGGCGGTTGGTCCTACAGAGAATGCATCATCAAACAAAGCAGCTCGTTTTCCAATGATGCTTCTCCACTTGAGCATTGTCACACGCACGCGTGCATCGAAAGTACCTTGGTTCGAGATTCGATTGCTGCCGACCTGGGATTCAGTATGATCGCGAGACTCCAGTGCATGCTGATCAAAGACAACGTTCAGGGGTTTTCCTCACATGAAGCACAGAATGGTGCGGACTTACTCCTTGTTGATCGGGATGAAAATCATTGAGCGACTGAAGAAATCCGTCCGTGTGACCCACGTGGCCACATTCTTGTATCCGGTCTTCAGTCGTTCCACTAAATTGCTTCCTTTGCCCATGCGAAGTCTTGAATAAAAATGAGAGCTGAGAAACAGCACGTTTTGCTGGATGTAAGAGCAACTCCCATATTCTTCGAGCATCAAGCGCCTGGTTTTGTGTTTTGGCACATCCACCATGAAGAACATGTTAGTCCCAACATCATCACGAGCAGTCCCAAAAGCTACAAAGCACTGAACAGCGTCGTACTTGAAATAGTAGTCGATTATGTTGTCGTTGAGATACTGTTCTGGCTTCAGTCTTGAAATGTCGTGGCGCGTGATCGTCACGACATCCGATGAGCACGGCGGCAACGGATACGTGAGCTGGACGTCGTAGCACTCGCTTTCGTCGCCATCTGACTCGTAGCTTCTACGTAGTAGTAAGAAGGAAAGGGGTTGAGCGGGTACGCCATGAAGTGGTATTGGTGGGACGTACCTGTAATCCGATGCTGGACATTTTGGTTTCTCGTCAGCAGAAGATCCCAGGTCCAGTGTTTTGCGTGGCGCTTTCAGCAGTGCTTTCAAATAGTACCTTCCAGCAGCTCTATCCTCTCTGGAAAAGGAACGTGCAGGCGTTAGCCCTCCATACCTGAGCATCAACGCCACGAAAAGGCGCAAAAGAAACAAGACTTACAAGATGTCCAGAGGTATGTCCCCTTGCGCTCGCATCATGTCTTCCATTGTGCCAAAGCACATCCCCTCCCGATCGTAATCCGAAGAGGCTATCAGGATATAATGCTTGGACGTATCTGATACGATTTGTTGTTGTTTTGGTTTCAAAACGAGTGAGTCCCATAAACAAAGCATGCCGCACGGTGCTGTTCATACACATGCACTTCTACCATGTCCACTCACCTGAACTGGAGGGGTCGTAGAAAGCTTTCAGGGTCTCGCGATCGTCTCTCGATGAGCATCTGACTCGGAGCACGACGAACGATCGTTCCGACATCAACTTCTCCGCAGCATCTCTCGCGCTCTCCTCCGTTGCTTCGTTTGACTCACTACCATCCACCACACCATACCTATAGACGCTATTGCAGCAAATGCAAACACACAAGAGAAAGAAAGCGTGGAGCTGTTAGAACCCACCACCATCCATCGATCGTAGAGAGAGATTGGTGTTTGGAGGGCGACGTACTGGACTCCTTTAAAATCTTTGTACTGCAGCTGCAAGTGAGGCATGAGGTTCCACTCGATGACGCTCGACCTAGACAAAAACACCATTACAAAAGGATCAATCAACCCATCGTGTGATCAGATGTAGATAGATTGGTCGTTGGATTGTTCATACCTGATCGAGCACATCCAAACGCAGTCGTTGTGGAAGAACAGATCGGCACAGCAGGGGATTCGTCCGATCCAGACGTCGAACTGCTCCAGCTTGAACACGCACCCGCTTTGGATCTCCTCCAAGTCCACCTCCACATCTTCCCAATGCGGCTTGCGTGGCTCCGCGTCAATCTTCGATGGTGGGCTTTCGCCATTGGGTTGGGTTTTCTTCGGTGAGTCCGGATCGGAGTCGGTGTCCAAATCGATCGGCTGATCTGCTGTGCCATCGATTTCCTTCGCTTTCGGCGGTACCCGCGGTCTCAACGATCGCTTGAATATGGTGCTGCTGGGACTGTTGGCGTCTTGAAACATCCGTCCTTCTCGTGTCCGCTTGACCGCGGCGGCAACGGACGGAGAGTCCCGCGCAGGAAGCTTCTGATACCGTGGGGATGAGCGCGTCGGGGTAGTCTCCTTCCCGCTCTGCTCGCTGAAGACTCGTTTCGCTGGTGTGAGTACGATTCGCGGCTTCATCTCTACTCGACCGGCAACCGCGGAATCATTTCTCCGGACATTTTGCCACCCGAGACTCTGAACGGGTCTCGTTTCTCGGGCGACTGCTGCTGCAGCTGCTTGTCGTGGCGGCCGGATCGGCGACGGTGCACTTCCTTGCTCGAGAGTCCGCGTGGCTACTGCCTTTGGAAGCACGACCACTGTTGTGGGTCTCCTCGACTTGATGGACGCGGCCAGAAGATTGCTGGCAAAATCCGTCTGCTCCTTCGGCGGTAGGAACTAATAGAACGCACACACAACAACGACAACGACAATGAGACCAGGCGATATCGAGTGGGTGATGCGACCCAATGAGCGCTTGGACATGCCTACCATTGTGCTGAGCTGTTTCTCTTCGTCGTTCGTAGCTAGCGACGCGCCAGGTCGGATCGCCGTGCCGCTCGCGCGCGGTCGCTGGTACTTCTGACTGTCCAAGCTCGCATTATTCGAAAGCCGATACATCCCATTGTTGTGTGGGTGGTGTCTTTGCGCATCGGTGTCGTCTCCAAAATGGAAATCCCCCACATCGTCACGATCGTAGTGACGCGCTCGAACGCTGCCTCTAGTAGTAGAAATGATACACACACACACACACACATGCACCAGTGTCAATACCATTCCTCTGCATGCACAGCTAGTGACGACCATGATACATACCGAGTCGCGGCAACGCGTTCAAACTCGCGCGTCGTGTGGTGCTGATAGCTACCGCTGCGGCTGCTACTGTCGTACACGCGCTGCTGCTGGGTCTCGCGACGACGGCCCGCGCCAAAGCGTCTCTCTCCGTGCGAGTGCGATGCATCCGCATCGTGCGGCGACGTGTACAGCGGCGGGTCGAAGGACTCGCGCGTGGAGGACTCGTAGCGCCGCTCGTCCGCCATTTCCCATTTGGGTATTCGGAGCAATAATTGAGGCGGAAAAAGAGCAAAACAATTGTACCCCATCGTCTCTGTTTCTCTTGTTAGCAAATAATACCGTCTGGATACCGGTATTTGAGAAATATTGGTGTCGAATCGGAAGAAGGTCAACAATCGCTAGAAATGGCTGCGCATGGGAACCATGGGAATGCGCTGCCGGACGGATGGCTCATCCGCGTGTCGCGGTCCAAGGGCAAAGTGTACTACTACAACACGCACACCAAGCAGACGCAGTGGGTGCGACCCACCGAGACAGCAGTCGCAGCGGGTGGCGGCGGCGGTGAAAAAGAAGACGAGCGAGGAGTCACACGCAAGCGACAGCGCACAGAGGATGAGCGTCCAGACCAATCTGCTGACACCAATGACACAGGCGACGACGTCGCAGTGAGAGAAGAGGTTCCAGACAGCGACGCTACTACTACCACAAGCAAGACAAGGGCTATGATCGCGATGTGTATGCGTGTGGGTGGATCGGCATTTGTTGCGCGCCAGAACCATTTTGGCACCGTGAGCAGCACCACGGGGAGCAAACCGAGAGGTGCATTCACGCCATGGGATCACCAGCTGGAGGCGATCGAGAACGTGATTCTCGAGATCCAGGCACAGGACGGCGATGCGAAAGCAAAGGTACGCTACTGGTAAGCACTTGGCAATGACACAGCATGTGGAGACTGTTCTGATCGCCATTTTCTGCTTGCAACAGGCACACGTGGACCGGTTTCTGCTGCAGCACAGCACGGGTGCAGGGAAAACCATGACCATCGCTGCGTTGGTGCGCTCCTTTCTGTCGTTTGCGTGTGCTGTACGTATTGATGTCACCACTTGCTCATGATGACTGATTGCCTGGACCCATGTACAGACATACCAGCTGCTCTACGCGGTCGATGCATGCGGCGCTCGCTTCCACACAGTCGTGATCTTGATCGATCGCGTGAAGCTAGACGAGCAGGTCGGCAACACCGTCGAGAGCTTCCTCCGTCGCAATGGGATTCACGAAGTGTTTCGTGCCGAGAGCATGAGTCACTTGGCGGCGCTGATGGACAATTCCACTACTTCTTCCTCAGAAACAACGACGAAGCAACCGCACCAGCGGGTGATCATCACCACGATCCACAAGATGGGTTTGCTTGTGAAAGACGAAGTGATGCTCACTCGGATGCTGCATCGCAACAGCCAATCGACCGACGCGTCTGCTACGTCACAGTTCAGTCGTATCGCGATCATTACCGATGAAGCACATCGCTCGCACACCGCTTCCACCCGCGAGACGATCCAGAAAGTGATGAAAGCCGGAGACAGCAGCGAGAATGCGCACATATCGGTACGATTGTTGTTTGCGCATCTCCCTGATCTGCTGGTTCACTCGATTCCGTGCTCTTCTCTTTCTCCTGTTAGTTTGTCGGGTTCACAGCCACGCCAAATGCAGAGGCACTGCACTTGTTCGGGACCAGATCGAACGATGGCGTCCTGCGACCTTTCCACTGCTACCCGATCGCCAAAGCCACACTGGACGGCCGCATCATGGATGTGCTGAAGAACTATACGTGCCTACGGTTGGACGTAGAAACGACGATTCCGAACGACGTCCTCGATTCCCTGAGCGGAATGCATGCGCTGCGGGGAGTTCTGGACCACGCGAGCGACGACCTCGCCGTTCTGAAAGCGAAAGCGGCGCTGATGATGCAAGACTTTACCGACACGAGGAACGAAAACAAATCGGCAAAGGTACTGCCGGTTGCTGTATGGTGCCACTATTGCGTTCGCTCTTCTCACGTTTGTGTGTCGTTCACGTTGGACAGTGCATGGTGGTAGCCAGGAACCGACGCGATGTGCTTCGCTACCACCAGTTGATTTCAGTCTACGCGACCAACAGGTACGAGTCTGTAAACCCTCGAAGACCAGTCAATCGGAGACTTACGCTTGGTCGTGCATGCCTCTGTAGACAACTCAAGTGGAACATCTATGCAGCATTTAGTGGGACACTGACCTTGGACGAGCCGGGGAATGCGACGAGTGTCACGGAAGACACACTGAATGGCTCGCAGCTCCATCTGGCATCAAGCGACATCGTCATCGTCTGCGATAAGCTAGACACCGGCTACAACGACCCAAAGCTTTCCTGCATGTACATTGATCGGTATTTGCGGTCCAGCTCGCAAACGGTGCAACTCGCGAGTCGGCTGAACCGGCAGCATAAAGGTTTGCAAGCGAGAGTCTCGCGGAACAACGATGACCATTCTCCACACTCCAGCCTCTCTAACACTATTTTGCATCTTGGATGCGGCAGATAAACCGAATGCTCACATCCTCGACTTTGCGAACCACGCGGCGCAGATACGACGAAGTTTTGCGAGTTTCTGGGAAGAAACGCGAGTGCAGAGTAATCCGGACGGATTGGATCTCGACGCTGAGATGGCGGATGCTATCACGGGCTGCACCATTCTGTGCGATTATTTCCCTGAACTGTGGGAGAATCCTGAAAGCGTACATGTGAACCAGCTTGTGGAGTCGCAGATCCTTCCCCTTGAGCGCGACGCTTTCCACCAGGTCTTGGATGCTCTGCGACTGTACTGCTCGGCGTTCGGCCGTCTGCAGTCTGCCGAGTGCGAGAGCTACACTACTCGGTTTCCATTCCGGTACTTTGTTGCTATTGCATGTTCGCTCGTAGTTCGCCGCTGCTGACGTTTTCCTCGTGCTGATACAGATATGAGGCACTTGTGAAGTTGAAGAAAGAAGTGGAAGCCCGCTGCCGGATTTCTGGCGATTCGTCCACAGTCGACGTCGAGCAGGTCAAAAGCAAAATGGCGTCACGCGTCAGCAGGTATCGCAAGGTCTTCTCTGGGTCAATCTATCCCCCTTCCGTGCTGGTACGATCCATTTTGCACCTAAACCTACAAATATGCTCGCTCAAGCACAAACATCGCTCACAAAAGAATCGGACTTGTAGAGACAACACGGCAGACCAGACGGCATGGTGGATGAGTTGGGATTGCGAGGTTACGGTCCATTGGAGACATTTGAGACCTTGATTCACTTGACGAGATCCAAGGAGAAAGTCGCTGCAGCTAAAGCTCTTCTCGACTCGACAAAGTCCCTGGAAGCAAGGTCGGACGAACCTTGCAATCCAGTTGAGTATCAAAGGGACCGCATCTTGAATTACTTTTCGATTGGAGATCATTGAGAAGCAAGGTGCCTTGAGTTAAATGAGCGATATGATTACGATAACGGAGGGTACGCTTGTGTGTCGTTCAAACCTTGCAGGAGCTGGGTCAGTCCTTGATAAAGGATATCGAAATCCTCAACGGTTAGCGCTCGGATATCGAGAGTGCGGCTTGGAGTGACAATCGAGATACACTGGCTGTCGTCACTGTGCTTCGCCGCCGACCGTCGGAAGACTCGAGTTTGCTTTCCTTCTACTACTGCGGTGACATTTGCGACAAGAAGATCTTTCTGGAAAAAAGCACTGCTTGTTCGACGCTTCCCTGCGAGTGCACTCGTCTGTTGATAGCCACCAGCACCGCTTTCTTGGGAGGGCTTTTTCCACATGATGCGCGAGCACGTCACGTCAGTGAAGAGCATCCTGAGATGAGGTTTTCCAATCCTCCCGTGCTGTGTGAAAGGGACATTGTGCAGTTAGTTGATTTGTTCCCATTGATGCAGTGAGAAAGACAGCACAGGAAGAGCGCACCTTTTCCACAAGAAAGCCCTCCTGCAGCCTCCGTTTGAATGTCCCCAAATCTCTTTGCCCAAGCAAGGAGTCTTGCACTGCAATGCTGTGGTTAGCACTTGAATTGAGATCTGATGGTGTGGCCAAACCAGACACAGTTGCCTCGATATGTTGTGCTTGGGTGGGGAATGCTGGCGCTACCTTGCGCAGTTTAGCAACCGAGGAAACCAGTCCATACAACGCGGTGAAAAAGCGGACGCACTCGGACGACATTTCGTACCGGAAGAACTTCCGTTTGTCATCGCAGTGCAGTTCCACAACAGCATACTCTCCACGCTGAGGCTCACCAAGTCCAGAGCTCTGAAAGACCACTTGGGTGAGATCTGATAAAAGCAAACTTGATAGCAAATATCTCTTCCCGTTCACATATCGCTCCCAAGAAATCTGCGACTTATCCGCCGACAGAAAAAGCCTGCAGTCGTTCCAGTCTTCCTTTGCACTCCTTTTCTGAGGACACAAAAAGAGCACGCACATTTGAACCAAAATGCGCGCAAGTGGTATCAAAAAGGAAATGCAGTTGCGTCTTGCTTACCTTGACCACATGAACTCCAGCCGTGAGAAGGTTTTCGTCGAATGGGAAAGCCGACTGGCTGCGTTCAGAAGCTTCAAGTCGCTCGTCTTCACCCAACGGAGCTCCATCAGATGCTGCAGAAAGCGACCTCATTGACTCTTGCTTGACCTTCCACTGTCGCCATGATCGTTGGATTTTCCGCGATGACGCTACTCGCTTCACCACATTCTCTGCGACGGAGTCGTCATCGTCGACTGGAAAACCATCGTCCTCGGATAACACTGTGCTACAGTTGACTCCTGATCGATATCTCGGACTGTCTTGGTCGTTGCTGTCAGTTTCTTTTCCATCCGCACTGGACGAATCGGAGAACCATGCTACACCCGATTCTGGACTGTCGGTGGGCTCGTCACTAAATATTGTCGTGCCAGCGAATGGTATCGCCGTTTCTGTATCCGCTCTTCGAGGATCTACCGATATGCCGAGAGTTTCGTCCGTCAGATATGTGGGATAATTGCGCGATCGAGTTGCATCTTGAGGACTTGACTTCGGATCAGAAAAAGAACATTGATCTTCATCTTGCACCAAGATTGGACTGCTGCTTCCCACAGTGCAGAGATCGCCTTCCACCTCTCTGTATGATGATTGTCGATGCAAAGGCTGGATCCTTGGGAGAAGCAGACCGTCATCGGTTGTTCCCGGAAGTTCGAGCATCTCGAAGTGAGAGCTGTTTGTTGGAGATCCTGACGGACTACCAGGTTGTGAATGGAGTTCGTGATTGCTTCTTCGCCTAGCAATCGGGATTACTGGCAGACACACGACAAATGTTCAGATACAAGAGGTTGGATCATGGAAGACACGATACACTTACTGGACTGACTCGGAAGCAGCCGAACAGGAGTATCTTGAGCTTGCGACTCCGTCTGCTGATTTAGCGAGGTGTCGCCAAACCTATTGGCAGAGATCTCCTTCTCTGTCTTTTTGTCTGGTTCCAGCGCATTATTCGAGTCTGGCGATTCAGCTTCTAGCACTGAATCGTTAACACCCGTCATCGCAATACGGAAAAGGATAGTTGCCGCCTCCTTCCAATCACCATGCTTTCCATCCATTTGCTTTGCTCGTGACGTTTGCGGAGCACACACAACCATCGGTGACTGGCATTCGCAGTCCGAATCTTCACTCTGCAAAATGTCTGTCGGGAGGTGGTCATCTCGATATTCCTGATACATCTGAGACCGCATGAACAATCGCAGAAGCTCTAACTCCTTGTCTTCCAGCAGTGGATCGACGGAACCATTGTTTTCATGCGTCTCTATATCGGTGCACAGAGTAAGCAAGTGTTCAATGTGTCGACGCACACGACGGATAACCACGTCGACTGCGAAATGTGCGGTTCTGAAGGTCGAGTCTGTCTCCCTCTCTCTGAGCTGCTTAGTCAAGTCAATCAAGTTCTGGGCAAGCTCGCTGAAACCCGGCAGATTCACTTGGGAGAGCATTTGCTGGTCTTCATCGTGCATTTGGATCTCATCTGCTGCTAGATGGACGATCGCAGTCCCTTTCGTGCATTCAAAGCTGCTAGGCAGTTTATCGACGCCACATATCAGAGGAACTGGAGCCTGTCATACACACATTCGAGTTAATCGATCGGGTGACAGTGTGGGTAGCAGTATCGAGGTGCTCGCACCTCCATGCATTCGTGAAGAAGTGGGGGCAGGATTGTGATCAACGGACCAGCCCATTTCAAGGGATGCAGCAGGGATGCAATCCCCAACGTCGCAGATGAAAGCAGAGTCAATTTCGTGCTCACAATGACGACTTTCATCTCGAGGAGTAGAAGACCGACGATCCGAAGTATTCGATCAATCGATAAACATGACAGTAAATGAGGCAGCGACCACTGCAGCAGCAAAATGCTTTTCTCGTCAGCCCCCTCTTCTTCTCTTGGCCGACTGAGCTTCATCTCACCGTCCGGTGATGGAAACACATTCGTGGCAACTGTGCATCCTTTGCTCGGAAACGACGTATCTTTTAGATTGCGGAGTGTGTCATCGATCATATGCGCATGCTGGCAATTCGGTAAAGCACACATACACCCGAGGTCAGCACCAATCAATATGCGCATGCGGCAGTTTGCGACCAAGTCTCACGTTGCGCATTTCGTACCCGGTTTGACACAATGCTGCTCAACGAGTTCGAGTCTCCTCCCAGCTCCAAATCTTTTCGATGGTCGTCTGAAGGGGGGAAACCAACACATGGGTTAGACGGCGTATCGTGAAAGACGAGGAGCCAGACCACCACGTACCAAGTAGCCGCATCAACACGTCCTTGAAGAATGGGATAAACGGCGTTTCCGAGACCAAGCAATAGCAGACTGGTGCCATTATACAGCCAGATTTGCCATCCACAGCTGGAAGCTTTATCCACCCTTTCATGCACGATGCGTATTGAACACTTTGACCTTGGGCTCCGCCACCAGATAACACCAGTACAAAGAAATTGTCGTCATCCGGTTTCGTTGAAGCTGCTTCATTTTCGCTTTGGAGATGGCGTCGCCAGTGAGGGTAAGGAACCGTGTCGTTTGGGCGTAGTTGCAGTATTGGTGCACTCCTTACCTTTGGTCCTGGTGGTAAACCGATACACCCGATGGAAAGCAGAAATGTTCGATGCTTTCAGCATTGAACTGACACTCGGGCGGACAGGCGAAAGCGACGGTCGCTTCAAACACATCTTCTTCATGGTGCCAGTAGTTCCGAATGGCGATATCTGTCACGTCAGGTCCAATCACTACAAGGTAGTCAAAAAGAGCCGACGTAGTTGATGCTGGACTCGCATCTTGAACCTAGGAAACAACAACGACCTGATTGATACAGTCTCATGCACGTGTATGCTTTCTGGGTACGCAGTTTCCATCGTGAGCACTTACTTTGTTCTCGTCACCACGACACATCTGTTGCTCTGGGGACGGGTGTGAACTGTCAAGCTGCAGGATCTCGCTTTCCACAGTTTTCTCCAGCATCTCCAGGGAATCATAGACGTCATCAAACAAGTCTACTTTCGCCATCGGCGATTGAGGCATCTTCATACTCTGGTCAAAGACAGTAGCCCCAGCTTGAAACTTCTGGTGCCGACGATGCGCATGTTGGTGTGGAATGTCAATGCCGTTCTGCTCGAGCCACGAAGAGAGCGTGTGGTAGCGCTCCATGTCCATCATCGACAACGCACGTCTTCTGCGTTTATCGAAATCGACAGGTTCCCGATCCGTTTCGCTCTCGCTGTCGTTCGCCATTTTGCTTGATGTGTGCAGCTTCTTCATTTTGCGAAGCGCCATCATCGTCGATGATGACGAGGACGGGGACGAGGAGGACGCGGCGCTCCCTTCGAACGAGCGCACTGGAGTCATCAACTTCGGTTTCCCACTCCATTTCTCGCGCAAATGGTTGATATGCCGCACTCTGTGTGCAACACCCACATAGATGTAAGCATTTCTCGTATGCATATGTGTGTGTGTGCAGCTAGCTACACAGGCAGCGGCGCATGGCAAATAGAGGTGAAGCAGACATACCTGCCCATGCCAGCGAAGAGCGATTTCTGCTTCCCCGTGACACCACTCCCATTGACTGTGAGAGCGCTGCTGCTGCTACTGGCCGCTGTGACGACCGTCTCTTCGTCGCTGTCGCTCATTCTGCTGCGATTGGCACTGCAATTGGTTCTATTGCGACTGCTGCTTTCGCATCGCTCGTCACCCGAGAGCTTCGTGTCGGTTCGATCGAGTGTGCGGAATGCAGCATCGCAGACCGTTTCTTCAACTCCCCAAAACACGCTACTTTGGGTTGCAGCATTTTGGTTTTATTCTGGGCTGACTGCTAGTTTGGGCAGACCATCACTCTGTTTCCCTCTCTCTCTCTCTTTCGCTCTCATTCTCTCTCTCATACGATTGCTCAGTCGATGTCTACGCAGTCATAATCTCCCAGCGATACTGCAACCTCAAGGCATTCGACGTATTACTCAAGCAGACACAGACCATGGCCGCGACCACGAGTGACACGAACGCACTGCGCAATCGCCTCTCGACTGCGGCTTCAGTGCCAGCTACGGGAGCATCGGCAGCGCCTGCAAAGCCCTGGGAACAGCGACTGACGTCCCGAACGAGTACGATTCCATGCAGTTGTTGTGGCTTTCTCTCTCTCTCGCTCGATGCTTGACAACGGATGAAACTCACAGATCTTCTTCTTTTCCCTTTCCTTTCTATTGAAATGCGGATCAGGTAGCGGTGCGAGTGGGCTTGCTGGTATTACTACTGCTGGAGGTGCTACGGCGGCGGGGAATTCGACGCAGCTTCCTGTATCATCGGCAGCAATCGAGTCGAGTAGTTTGCAAGGAACAAACGGAGCGTACTCGACGGTAAACAACCAAATGAACGGCATGATGAACTCCACAGGCTCGATGATGAACAGCGGATATGGCGCCACGAGTAGTTACGGTTCACCAGGCTACGGGATGGGTTCTACGTACGGATCAACTGGGTATGGCAGTGGGGGCTACGGCGGAATGAGTTCGTATGGCGGAATGAGCTCATATGGTGGACCCGGTGGTTATGGCGGAGGCTATGGAGGATACGGCGGCGGGTATGGAAGTACCTATGGTGGCTACGGAGGGATGTCGCGGTATGGAGGCTACGGTGGTGGTATGATGGGGGGAGCGGGCGGAGGCATGATGGACCCAAACGGTCAAATGGGCTTCCTCCACAGCTTCAGCCAGACCGTTGGATCTCTTGGACAAATCACAGAGGTAGCACTATATATTCGTGCGTTCACTGACGGTGCCGTATTTTGCTAACCGCTGTCGCTGCTTTTGTTCTTTCAGATGCTTGGTATGAATGCAGAAGCTTTGCATTTTTGCGTTGGGAGTTTTGTGAACTTCGTTGAGCGAATCGGAGCAATGTGTGCGGGCATGGCGTCCATGGTCACACCACGTCCGCAGTTTCCACCAGGACATCCACAACACGGTACTGCGTTTATGAAGTATACACGCTCCGTCACGAAAGGGATGCATATGGTGTGTGCTGACAATCGGCGATTTGCTTTCGGGTTGTAGGTCAACCGCCATCAGAAGAAGAAGAGCGCAGTCGAAAGCGACGTGTTCGAATTTTCCAGTTTTTAGTCAGTATGGTCGCATTAGCGTGCGCGTACAAGTTTCTTCGATGGATAGCTGCGTTTAAAGGCAAAGGACGGAAAGCGCTTGTAGCACCTCCTCCACCCGCGATGAACCGGAACCTGGAGCGTATTTTCCAGAACACTGCGGGACGAAACCGAGCTCTCCTTCAATAAGCGGACACATATTGTGCAGAGTTTGCTCTGGAGAAGATGTCCATGCGAGCGCAGTAGCAGCGATCGCCACGCATGAGTGTAGAGTAAATAGGCGTATTGAATGCTGGAGCGCAAACGAATGGCATGCAAAACAAATGCGGACGTGTGCAGTCTCGGTTCTATTAGCTAGCAACAAACAACAATTCGATTTGCGAAAGAAACGTTTCAATGTGACTAGTTCTTCCTGCCTCCCGCTTGGTTACCCGCCACTAATTGGCGGAATGAGCGCGACTTCATCTCCATCGTGGAGCTCGGCGTCGTCCGTCGAGTATTCTAGGTTGCGCGCGAGTGTGATGGCGCCGATCGCGGCGTCTGCTGCAGGGTACTTCTCGCACAAGAGCTTGCGGAGGTCGCGCAACGTGTATCGGTCGGTGGTGCTGATCGTGATCTCTTCCTCTCGCTTGCCGATCTCTTCTCGCGCCGACGCGAAGTAGAGCACTTGGATGCGCATGACGTCTTCCATATCCGTTTGCAGAGAAGGCAAACACTGAATGCGCAATGTGTTCCCAACTGCGGAGTGTTTCCCGAAGGTCGCTCCAAGATGCATCTTGTCTGTGAGCATCATTCTGAGCATCCTGAGAAGGCGTGCAGCAAGTGTCGATCTTGAAGCGGCGCGCTGCACGTTCATGGCGTCCACTCCTACAGAAGAGAAGAGAGCCGAGGATGGCGTCCGCACCCGCGACGACGGCGACGACAAGCAAGAAGCCCTGGCGCTACTACTACGTCATGGCGTTCCCCTACAGCAGCGGGATCCCCAAGGAAAAAGTGCGTGGTTATCTACGCGACGCTTGTCGCTCTGTGTCTCTGCAACATCCCCACAACTCACTCTCATGCAATGTCGCTGTACCAATGTGTTGTCGTCGATGAATGCTGTTCGGCAACAATTCTAGCTCCTGGCGATGCGCGATGTGACAGAGGAGATGAAGCGGAAAGAAGAAGAGTATCTGCACAAAATCGCAGAGCGCTACGCGGTGCCAGAGAAGGAAGCACCGTTGTCGCCCGTTCCTGGGTATTTGTCGGCACTGCTGCAGCTAATCTGCTTGGGCGTGCTGATACTCATGGTCGCGGCGCTGGTCGCAGTATATTGCATGCGGGAAACGGATGCAGCGGAGCATGTTGAGCAAGGTTTGGTCTACGCAGCGTGGGGATGCGTCACCGTGGTGTTTGTTGTGAATGCGATCGGCTGGCTCGCGATTTCGTGGCAGAGCAGGGCTGGAATGCACTGCTTTGCGTTTCTCGTGCTGCTGCTGTGCGGCTTCGCCGGATTCGCTGTCAACCAGCTCATAGCGTTGAAGTTTTCGCAGACAAGCTTGCAAGAGGACCTGCGGGGTTCGAAGAGTGACTTCACTGTCGATGATTTGGAAGAAGTGGTGAACGGCGGTCCGACTCCGTCGCTTGTGCACCGCTTTGTGCTGGATGGACCAGCGCACTTTCTGCGCTGGCTTCAGCGGCATTGCGCCTCGTTCGTCAAAAATGGCTCTCGCGGCGCTCACGATGGAGGTGGCAATACCAACCAAAAGGTCGACTCGCTGGAGTTTTATGCAGGATTTTGGAAACCTCCCGAACAGGAGTGCGCGAACTCGGTTCTGGCAACGTATCTACAGATCGAAACTGTTACTCAAGTGATTCTGGCAGTGCTGCTTGCCGTCATGATCCTCCAACTCGCCTTGCACTGGTTGCTCATTCTGCTCGAAGATGACCCGGAAAGTAGCAGTTCAAGCCTCAAGCAAAGAAAGGGGAGACGGAGGAAGGGAGCGAAGAAATCGAAACCAGCAGAACTCGCAAAGCAAAATCAGAGACACAAGCAGTCTCTTGCGTCTGCGTTTCGACTGGTTTTGTTCGCGGTTGCGTTTTTCGGATCTATCGCGTGTGCGGTAAGTGCGGATCTATTGCAGCTCTGCGATTTCCGAAAGCCAGTCGCAAGATGGGTTCTCGCTGGCGTCTTCCTCTCGGGATTTGTCTCGATCCTCGCGGGAGTGTTGATTTCTTGCTGTCATTCTCGAGGGGTTCTCGTGAAATGCATGTTCATGGTACTTCTCGCTTCGGAGTTGTACGCGCTGTCAAATTGTATCGCAGTCCGAAACCAGATACATGGCGACAACAAATCCGACCGTGGAACTGACCTGCTTCGGAGTGTCTATGGACTGGTGGCCAACCAGACATGTCCGGTCGTAACTGAATGGCGCGCGCATACGTGTGAACACAGCAGAGTGAATGCCTCGAGAAACAGCGTGACCACTAATGGCGAAGGTTTTGATTCTGTTTGCGAAGAAGAACTCGCGTCTCTGATGCTGGAGACACTGAAGGTCGGAATATCCTTGCTGGGATGGCTTGTGGCTGCGCACTCCTTCTTGCTGCTCTCTCTTCTTTTGCCTGATATACGACGCTGCGGAGTCTGTGTTGCTCAATGCTGCTGCTGTCGCGTGACCACGAGTTCTTCGGCGTCATCGCCCCCGGTGGGTGGCTTGCTGAGTGATCCAAAGCAGTGGAAGCAAGCATCGCTTCAGCTCGAGGACGCCCGGAATCTGTACCTATCGACCGTTCGAATCAACGATCCGACTGTGCTCGAAGCTGAAGCTGCAGCTTTTGATTCGGAGTGGATGCTCATGACTGGACGCAGCGCGAGCGACATCAGGAATGCGGCAGTCGTCTTTCAAAACGAGTTTGAAGCCATTGTGCGCTCCCTTGTCATCCGTCGTCTCACGCTCCGTTGCAAGATGGACGTCAGTTTGAGTGTCTCGAAGGATGGCAGGTTGGTGTTCGTGAAGATCTTTGCGTCGGACAACCTGCTCATGACCGCACTATGCGATATGGACTATGCGTTGGAGTTTTCGGATGCAGTGGACCCCGGTCCGCAGTTCTGGCAAGACAAGGTGGAGATCAAAAATGATCTGAAAGTGCTCGATCCTCGCACAGTCAAGCAAAAGCTCAAGCTGCTCGCGTCGAGAGATGTGATTTCGCGGAAGGAAGCGGAGCGATTTCCGAATGAATCCCTTTCTCGTGTCTCCGCGCGCATTCACGTCCTCACTCGAGCCTCGCGGATCGCGAACGAGTCGCTGAAATGCCAAAATTTCCACCTCCCATTTGCGCAGTACGTGCCTCGCACCGAGTTTCAGTATCTGTACAAAAAGTACCCCAATCAGCTGGATCTTCCGGGAAATGTACGTCGATCTTCAGTACTTCGCACGATCGACTGCCTCCGCATCGCGCGACACTTGATCGAGTCGGAGATGAATGTGAACCAAATGCTTCAAGGCGGGTTGTTGACGTCGTTCCACTGCTTGCATAGCGCCAGTCGTTTCGACTTCAACTCGAGAGAGACGCTCCGATCCTCTTGGGTCCTATTTTGGCGTCCACCGTACCTCCCCGGAGAATACGATCCTGAGAAGCACTGGTTCTTAAACCAGCTCGGTCGATACTATCCATTTCGCCAACCACTTCGAGATGTGCGAGACTATTTCGGAGAAAGTATCGCGTTCTACTTTGCGTGGCTGGCGTTCTACACCCACTTGCTACTTGGACCAGCTCTTGTGGCCGCTGTGCTGCTCCTGTGTCAGCGAGGAGAGCAGGAAGTTACGGCCATGTGGTCGTTTTACCGGTCGGGAAAGATTGAGAACACCAGATTTGTTATCAGTCCAGTCGCGTTTGCGCACGGTATCGGCACAATCGTTTGGAGTTTCCTGTTTGCGAAGCTTTGGGAACGCAAGAGTATCTGGTACCAGCTTGAATGGGGAACAACGCGTTTGGACTTGAACCTGCACGATCGCGCCAGCTTTTGGGGTGAAATGCGTCGAAATCCGATCACAAACGAGGTGGAGACGCATTTTCCTGGCCAGAAGCGGCTCATGCGCCAGTTTGGCTCTTGGGTGGTGATCGGTTGCCTCGGCGCTGCGAACCTTTTCCTAGTGATCACACTCATTCTGATCCAAGGATACTTTGTGAAATGGTTGAACCTCCGTCTTGCTGTCGTGGCGAGCAGCTGCTGCCAGGCGTTCCTGATTCAGTGGAACGGCGAGCTCATCTCGTCCATCGCTCATCGCCTAAGTGAGCTTGAAAATTATCAGAACGAAGTGGCTTTCCAAGAGAGTGTGATCTCCAAAGCGTTTGTGCTTCAGTTCATGAACACATACTCTGGTCTATTGCTCTTAGCGTTTGGAGACGTCGCGTGGTTCCAGCACACTTTTTTCCGCCCACTCTATCAAGCGTATCGCCAGAATGTCGCAGAACAAATGAACGCGATGGTGCAGATAGAGACGCTTCTCTTGGCGATCTTTCTCACCCGGATTGCGTCGCACGTATTGGCGATCGCGCACAGTTTCTCGCTCAGTCTCTTCGCTCTTCAGCGCCAAAATCGCAGCAAAAGCAAAGGTACCGATCATGGTTCTGCCAGTGTGGAGGATGAAAACGCGCTTGAGCCCTATCGAGGTTCATATGAAGACTACACCCAGATCGTGGTTCAGTTTGGTCTTGTGGTGATGTTTTCGAGCGTGTTTCCGCTTGCACCGCTGCTGGCGTTTATCGAGTGTGTTCTAGAAATGCGCTTGGATGCGCTTGACCTGTGTATGTTTTTCCAGCGACCATCTCCAGATGTAGCTAAAGGTATTGGACCCTGGTCGGCGTGCATCCAGATCCAGCTGAAGATCTCGTTCGTCGTCATCTTTGGCTTGATGTACTTCGCAGCCGAGAACCACAGTGAGCTGACATTCGTGCAACGCATGAGCTCGTTCCTGCTCTCTACGCTTGCTTGCTGGCTTTTATCGGAGATGCTGTGGTTTCTTTTGCCTTCAACGAGTCGACAAGCTCAGGAAGCGCAAGCTCGGAACGATTTTTTGGTAGAGCGGTACTTGGGCGATGATATGCAGTCCAGCGACGGTCTTGACAAGAACGACGGCTCCCATACGAAAGGTTGGCTCGTTGGTTCGTTAGATGACGATTCGGATCCGGACGGTAGTGGGGCGAGCGCTTTGCCTCTCGACTCTTCATTGGAGCACTACAAAGAGCGCATTGAACTGCTTCGGCGGCTCAATGTCGCTCTGCGCAAGCACGATGATCTGGTGCCAGTCGATGATCCTGTGTCGAGAGATAAAACGGACACTGTTGAACAAGGTTTTGAAAGCCACCCACTGTCTGAAGACCAAATGGATGCGAGTGAAGAAAAAGAGTCGACTCGCTCGGGACTGGGAGACGAGAGTCGTTCTCCGTCTCCACGTGAGTCTTTGGAGCAAGTCGCTGCTACAGAGGCGAGCAATAGAGAAGCAGCAACCAGCTCGTCCGATCCACTCATCCCTCCTCCAGATTCCGCAACAGGAAGTGAAGAGCCTGTACTGCTTGGGATCCCCATCGCTGAAGACGTTGGCGAAAGCAGCGTGGTCACCTCCACTAGTCTTGCAGAAGCAGCAGTTGCAGCTAGTGGCAGGCGGTCAACAAAGCGTGCGAGTTTCTTCGCAAGGCTAGCGAAGCGAGAACCGCACAGTGTCTCTACCAGCAGAAAGAGCAGCGCAAGTGGGTCTTCCGAAGGTTTCCCGGCGTCTTCTTTTCCATCCCAGCGGACTACAAGACTATCTCCATCGATGCTTGCAACTTTGGAGTTAGAAGCAAATGCGCCTCCTCTACCTCCTCCCTCAGACTCGACGCTGGGTGGGGAGCGACTTCCTCCCCTAGAGCCTCCAATCCAGGCGCAGTCTCGCGTATCGTTGACCCGAGGGACTGCAGCTGCAGTGACGCAGCCAGCTCCGAGTGAGCTCAACATCGATGTCCCGCGTCAATACACAACAAAAGAGCTTTCTGGCGTGGACGCCATAACGGAAGCTGTCCAGCGCAGCCGCTTCGATTTCAGCATTGAAGAAGGTACGACTGAAATATCTGTGAACGTGTTGTTCTCTCTTTTGTCCTGGATGATGTCTGAACGTGGTTTTGCATCTTTGCATCTGCAGAGCGCCAGTATAAGCCCAAAGTCAAGCCACCAGCAGCAGCAACAAAGAAGTCCAACTTTATCAGTCGCATCTTGCGACCATCAACGCCAAAGCAATCACCTGCTGAAGCAGAGAGGCTACTTGGGGCAACCGCTAGCTACCCGCGGATCGAGCTATCAGGACACGAAGCAGTACTTGAAGCCACACAAAGAAACCGATTCTATTTCTCCGGCGACGAGGACGAAGATGAGATGTAGAACGAAGGCAAACGATATCGAGGTACTTTAGCTGGGCTTCGCGGGACTGCTCACGTTTCGTGATTGCAGGTGCGCATGAGCAAGAGGCTTGTATGACACCATAGGCTTAAACTTGGTGTCAAATGGCGTCGACGTCGTGGTCTAAAAGAGTCAAGCAGTTCATACAAGAAGTACAGATAAAGCGCTTGAGCTGGCGGCTACGCGCAAGGAGTCTGAAAACGATCGCGAGTTTTCCTTTGTACCTCGTCTCGGTATTTGTGGCTGCGAGTTTCCTGGAGTCCCGGTAGAAGTCCCTCTTGGTCCAGAATCTTGTCCAGCCGGAGCTCAATGTTGCAGCTCTTGCGTGCGGTATGCGGGACGCGCGACTGGAACTCCTGCACACACAAATGCGGAAATGGGATACAGAGATTTCCACAAACGCACTGTCAGGTAAGAAAAGGAGACTGGTTGCACAGAAGGACAAAACTGACTGGCGGCGTCCGCTTCGGCGTTCTGCACTGCTGGTCGACGGATTGCTG
Organism: Globisporangium heterothallicum; assembly: GCA_023334155.1. Taxonomy (NCBI): domain Eukaryota; phylum Oomycota; class Peronosporomycetes; order Pythiales; family Pythiaceae; genus Globisporangium; species Globisporangium heterothallicum. Next base: position 20,652 of record JAASGH010000106.1, read on the forward strand.
GAACCGCAGCGAGACTGGCAACAGATCTTCTCCTTCCGCTGGTCCAAAGAAGCCCTCTTGGTCAAGCGCCGTGCGGCGACGAAGGTCTTGATTCCTGGGCACTACAAAGTTGGTCTGGAAATCGGTGCCTTCCACATACCACGACGACGAGGGCGAGTCGAGACGGTGCTTGTGGTCGCTCGGCGCTCTGTAGGGTGTCTTGATCGCATCGTTTTTCCGTGCTGCATCCTTCTGAAGCTCGAGTTTCCCATCGGCACGCGGTAAAGTCTTGACATTTGGGTACCGATCGGAATCCCGCGGCGAACGGTAGGACGTCGATTTGCGCGCGATGCTCTGCGCTGTGGAACTGGGACTCACCGCTGCTTTGAGTTCGTTCTCAAACGTTGTGAACGTGTCGTAGGTGTCGAAGGAGACGCACGATGTCGACCGGAGCTGCTCTTCGATCGCTTCCTCGGTCTTCGGATCCGGTCGATTCGCCATTTCCTCCAGAGAACACGGAATGGTGCTGCTTGGAGAGAGCGAGAGCTTGCTTGGAATAAGGCTATCGTGCGATCTATAAACAGAAAAAGGAGCCAAATGAAAAAAGGAGTAATATATTTGCTGCATCCATCGGCGAAAAGTATAAGATCTACCCACTCAGCTCACTTCACTACCACTCCGCGCTCTACACATCGCAGGTCGTGTTCCATCGCCATTGGTACTGCTGCAGCGCGTTGGCGAAGTGCACCAACGCCGCGGCGACAACGCAAATGTGCCAGAGCTGATGGCTCGAGAACCAAACGTCGAAGCGTCCGGGGTAGAACCGTTCCGGGAACTTGGTCGCGTAGATGATGGCGCCGAGCGTGTAGAGCAGTCCCATGAGCAGCAAGGGACCGATCATGACCGTCACATGGGGATCGAAGAGACCAAAGTGATACACCAAGTGGCTCACAGGCACCAAGCCGAAAAAGCCCAAGGACAAGAAGATGCACGTGCGGAACACCAGGAACTTGGGGGTACCAAATGCAGGCACGAGCGTCACAGCGAACGTGAGCGCCGCCATCACGGAGATCGCGGTCAGGTACACGCGCAGGAGCCATGGGTGGCAGTAGAACGAGTAGTAGATCATCGGGTAGAACGAGCCAGCGATCAAGATCGTGATCCCCGCGTAGTCGAGTCGCGAGAGGAAGAAATACGCCGGTCTGCTGTGCACGAAGAGCAGGTGGAACATCGCACTGCAGGTCAAGCAGATCACCGCACTGACCATGAACACGAAGATGGGCCAGTGAGCAACATGGTGCGTGTCCACGGTCGACATGATGTGGATCCCGTTCTTCACGCTGTCCGCGAGGCTGTGCAGCTCGTCCACAGCGTACTTGAGCGTCAGATCGGCACCAACTTGAGTGGCGAGGACCTGTAGGAACGACGAGAAGCCCTCGACGCGGTCGCTGAGGCTCTCTTTCACCATGCGCACCTGTCCATAGTCGGTCACGTGGCCGAGACGGTCTTTCAAGATCACCAGTTCAGCCTTCAGCAGCTCCGTTTGCATCGCGATGCTGTCAGAGATCCCACCCATGTTTTCCTCGAGGATGTCGTGGAAGCGCTCCAAACTCGGGATCTGGTGCAGACTGTGCTCAAAGATCACACTCGCGACTTCGTAGTATTTCTTTTTCTGCTCCGGCAGCACGAGCATCGAGCGCGTGCGCGGACAGTATTCCGGAAGCGCCGTCGCGAAGAACAGCCGCGCCGTGTGCTCTCCGTTCTCAACAAACGCACTCTGCTGCACATTGCACCACGATGGCGCCGTCGCTGCATCGTCGTCACCACCACCCATGCGGCTCAACGCACTACTCGAGAGCGTGAGGTATATCATGAGCGACAAAAAGATAAACGAGCCGATGATGTGCGTCCACACGTTGAGCGTTTCATTGTGCAGCTCAAAGAGACTCAAAAAGCAGTCGCGCACCGAGTAGTTCAAGCGGTACCCCGAGCGAATGTACGAGTTGTCGGCCAAGTACGCAAACCCTTCCTGGTGCAGACGCTCGAACGTGTGCAGCTTGCCCGACTGCACAACTGTCGTCGAGGTGATGCTGCTGCTGCTGGTGGTCACAACGGATCCTTTCGGCGTCTTGGCGACGGAGGTCGTCGTGCTGCGAGTCTTGCTGCGCGTGCGCATGGACACCGTGGCGTTCGGGTTGCTGCTTCTGCTTTTGCTGGTGGCGGGCGATGAGCTCATGGCGCTGCGCAACACCAGATGCTCGGTTTCCATTCCTTCTTTTTGTGAGTGTTTCTTCTTCTTCTTCTCTGGAAACGCGTGCTGTCTGGGCGTTGACGAGCTAAATATACACTGACAACTCGATGCGGTAGGTCAACGGCAACTGTGTGTGCGAGCTGCCACTCCTTGCACAGTTGATATATCCGTTTCTCAACTGGATACATGAAGTAGCACATGCGATCGGTTATACGAGAGCATGCAGCGGCGTGATCGTATTGGATGCGTGTTCGAATGCGACACAATGAGACATACTATTAAGTAAGAGGGTGTGAGATTGGGCAGGTGAATGTGGGAACTCAAGATTCGAGCTAAAGGAGAAGAATGGGGGAGAAGGAGTTGACGCGCGTGCGTCAGAGAAAGGACTGGCCAATCATAACCGCTCGGTGAAGTCATCGAGCCACTGTTCGTGACATCAAATACGGTACGAGCGTATAGTCCGGAAGGAGGTATACGCAGACAAGTTCGATTCTTCTGGTTTCGAAACGCACTTACCTTCCTGAAGAAATGCGATGTGCTCCGCTAACTGCTGGTCGCGTGGATGAGACTGCCAGCTCAGATGCTGCTCTTAAACGCGTGCAATGGATATGAACCGAATCCGAGTAAACGAGAATGGCGCGCTCTATCATTCTGACTCCGTTGTGGCAGTGGGGGTATCTGCGGATGGAAATAATGTGCATCCAAGACCGACAGCAGCAGTTGGCGCAAGGTACATCACGAAGACGAGAGGAGTGCAGTCGGAGCATGCGATAGCGGACAAAGCGAACGAGCGACGTCTCTCTCTCTTTCCTTCATGGCGCAAATGTTTAGGAGTGTGTCTCTTTTTTCCACCCATTACAAAAACACCACAAACACCCATTATCCTCCAATCACAGCGTAGTCAGATGTCCACATACTCTGCGATTGGCCAAATGTGCGTCGGTTGAACTCACTCTCGAAAGATCTGACGCTCGATTCCTTCCCCCTTTCGAGCGAACGCATCCAGCTCTCATAAATCAGTCATTTCTTCATAGAAACACCTGCAACGAAGAAGAAGAATCGAGCGAGTTAACTGGAGGAAAAACATGGACGCTGTGAAACCCCTGCAAGCGCTTTTGGAGAAGCTCAACGCCCGCCTCGCGCGCGTCGAATCCAAGGTCGGTCTCTCCTCCCCTCTCTCGAGCCCTCGCGCTTCCTCCTCGTCCGCGACCGTCGCTGCTCCTGCTGCTGATGTCGCGGAAGAGCTCGCGCCGCAGATTGAAGCCTACGATGAGTATGTGGCGCAATACCTCCCTGCGTTCGTCGCGTCCGCCGCGAAACTCGGCGACGAGCCAAAGAGCCTTGCCGCCATCACGGAAAAGGCGTTTGCGGCGCAGCGCGCGTACTTGCTCATGGCGAGCAAGTGCAAGAAGCCTGCGTCGCCCAACCCAGAGCACTTGAAAGACCTCCAGGCGTGCTTGAAGGAGATCAATGGTCTCCGTGACAACCGCAGCGAGTTTGCGAACCACCAAAACATGATCAACGAAGGTATCCAGGCGCTTGGATGGCTCTGCGTGGAGCCAGCGCCAAAGCCGTTCATCGAGTCCTACGTTGGCGGGTCGGATTTCTGGGGGAACAAGATCCGCGTGCAGTTCAAGACGTCGAACCCAGACCAGATCGAGTTTGTCACTTCGTTTAAGGCACTGCTGACGGAGTTGATGGCGTACGTGAAGGCGCACCACACCACTGGTGTCACGTGGAACCCTAAGGGTGGCGACTCTGGTTCGTACACGCCAAGTGCTGCTGCTTCCGCTGCTCCTGCTGCTCCTGCTTCAAAGACTGTCGGCATCAACGATGTGTTTGCTGGCATCCGATCGATTGACCAGAGCGAAGGTAAGACTGCGGGTCTCCGTAAAGTCACGAAGGAACAGCAAACGTGGCGCAAGGAGTTCCAAGCTGGAGACGTCTCTGCTCCAGCAGCGCCAAAGCCAGCCACTGCAAAGACTCCTGTTGCCGCTGCGCCAAAGATCACGAAAGCGCCGGTGTGCGAGCTGCGCAATGGCAACTGGCAAATCGAGTACCAAACGTCCGCTGACCCTGTGACCGTGAAGGACATCAACATGAAGCAGCAGGTGTACATCTTTGGCTGTGAAAACGCGACGATTATCCTTGAAGGCAAGGCGAAGAACATCGTGTTTGACAGCTGCAAGAAGACCAAATTGATCTTTGACGACGCCGTGTCCAGTATCGAGGTTGTGAACTCGAGGAACGTGCAAGTGCAGAGCAAGGGTCGCGTGCCGTCGGTCGCGATCGACAAGACCGATGGGTGCCTCGTGTACGTCTCGTGGGAAGGTCGCGACGTGCAGTTTGTGACCTCGAAGAGCTCGGAGATGAACGTCGCGTTCCCATCGGGTCCAGGCAGCGACGAGTACGTCGAGAAGCCGATCCCCGAGCAATTCGTGCACCGCATCACGCCAGAACTCACGATCTCGTCGGACGTCTCGGATCTCTACACGCATTGAAAGGGTCGTTCGGGTTGGTTGGTGTGATGCTGTATGATGTCGGTGCATTTTTGCCTCTTTTTCTCTTCTTCTTCTTCTTCTATGGCAGTGCCACTACACCACGAGCAGATTAAATACGACGAATCGTAGGCGCCATTGTGTCCAAAATGTTGCGATAAAAGACGCTGCTATGTTTAGTGTCTGAAAGCAGCGCAACAAAGCGTCGCGCTTTTCGATCCCGTCTCTTTTGTGTTGTTTCTGTATCCTATTTCCAACAAAGGAGAAAAGCACACCAAATCCATCCGTTCCAATCCGATGCCGAAGCATGCACCGCCGCCTGCTGCTGCTGCAAAAAAGGAGGAGAAAGTGGAAGAGCCTCCACCACCACCGGCACCCGAAGCACCAAGCGTGCCATGTCCGTATCTGCTCTCATTTGACGCCTTCAGTCGGATCTTTGAGAAACAAACCTCGACAGGAACCACCCGAACGACCGCCGAACGGGTCCAGATGCTTCAGGAAGCGCTCGGCGTCAAGCACGTAGAGACGAATCCACGAACAGCGGCATGGATCGACTTCTGCTTTGGCGTGCTCTGCTTCGCGCGGGACGAAGATGCGCACTTCGAAACCGATGAAAAAGTGCTGCTCGTTGTGACAATCGCGAACGACATTTTCCAGTTTGCGACGACGATGACGATTACGACGGAGGAGGAGAACACCATCAATGGAGAGAAGCTCCTTTGCCTCCCATCGGTGCAGTCGTGCTACGAAAAGTTCCGCGAGCGAATTCGTGAAGTGAGCTGCACACAACCGCCAACACCACCACCACCAGCAGCAGAGCAGCCAACAGTCTTGGATGAGGACGACGTCACGATGAAGGAGCCATCTTCTTCACCATCACCACCTCCGCCGATGCTTTCGACAAGCGACGTTGCAAGCTTCGTCGCGTTCATGTCGACGACGTTTTTCCGCCACTTGCGCGCGTATCAATACCTTTTCACCCACACGCGCGAATCCGTGACCCGCGAGATCGAGCTCTTCGTCGAGACTCCCTTCCCGCCCACCCCACTCGCAGCCGCGACGCTTCTTTTGGACCCATAATGCGAAATGCACCAATGAACACACAAGAGAGAGCCCTCAACTTCTTCTGAATGGCAAAAGGGTGCATATGCGTTCTTGATTTGTTTCTGTTATGATAATGAAGGTGGGGCGGGGCTTTTTGATATCGATGCTGCTGTTCTTCTTCTAATGGGCGTACTCTGAGTCCTTCTCCCTTTCTGTAACGCGGTGCTGGTCATCACTCCTGTCTAGTTGTTAAGAAAGCGCCGTACGCTAGCCACATCGATGTCCTTGAGCGAGTTGATCGTACCGTTCAAGATAATAAACGAACCCACGATCTGCGTCGTACGGATCGTGAGACCACGTGGGAAGAGGATCGCGAGCGCTGCTGCGGTCATGTAGCGTGCACGCGGGGGGATTGTGTTTGGCACCCGCGACTCCGAGTGGCGAATGAAATCCGCCATGTGCGCACGGTACGGCTTCTGCGGGTTCATGAGCTTCAACGTGGACAAGTTGTGCGGCACGTGGGACAAGTACCCCGACACGACCCCCGCCATCAAACTGGCGATAGCGTTGTTGATCGCAGGACTCGTCGACGACAATGGGATACGCTCTTCAAAGTAGTCGGAAAGCTGGTTGAGACCGATACCGAAGATCACTTCGCGGAAACAACGAGGCACGAACCCACGCATCCATCGCGTCGCGAGCGGCTCGGGGTTCATGTGCCCGGCGTTAAACGCTTCAAGCATACCACTCACTGGCGTCATAATGATACCAGGCGCCACCGCTTCGCCGAGACGCACAAGTTGTGGGTTGTCGTACGAGTCCGGGTCGATGTGCTTCTCCGTCAAGTGGCGAATCCCCTTGAAGCCGTTGATGTACACGACACGCGTCGGGATCTGCATGTGCATGTTCGGGAAGAGCGACGCCACAGGTTGACCTGTCAATCGCGCGTTCAACAGCGAGTTCATGGCACTACGGTAGAAACTTTCCAAGGTCGCCGCAGCCGAGATCGCAAAGTACGGCGTCGGCTTCGCGTGCTGCTCGAAAAGCGGCGTCTGCAGCAGCGCAGCTTGTCGTCGGATCTCTTTGCTCAGCGAAATGATCACTTCGCGAGACGCCTCTCGCTCGTCCAGTACTTCCAAGAGCGCGTCGGACTGCAGCGCGTATCCTTTCACGGGAGTCACACAGCGACAGCTCACGGCAGCGGGGTCCTTCGCGAGCGCGTGGTTCGCGCCAACCGACATGCCCTCCGAGGCCGTACCGAGCATATGCACTTGACCGTCGATGACCTTCGTGCTCTCCACGCGCCCCTGCGTGATCACGAGCATCTCGGTCTGCGGCACTCCCTGGTGGTACACGACCTTGCCCTTTGGATACGACACGGCGCTGGCTTTGGCGCAGATCTTGCGCAGCGTCGGCTCCGTGCACATCGCGAAGATGCCGCACGAGCTCGCGTACTGCACGCACTCGTCCGCGTTGCTCATGGCTGCGATTGGGTCTTGCTTTCGTGCTGTTCCGCCGACGGACTCGCGTAGCTCTTCGATATGGTCTGTTTGTCGCTCGTAGGCTGAAGTGACAATGAGGTATGTTGCGCAAGTGGGGTGTGGAAAGTTGGACACTCGCGGGTTTTACCGCACTCCAAGCAGCAGACCCACCCACGGTCAAGCGGGTTTGTCCTCCCGACCCGCTGACCCGTCTGCGTTCCTGTTGTGTTCAGATACGTCCGGAATGTGTGTGTGTGTGAAAGGATGAGGATCGAAAACGGGTCCATTTTTGTTAAACCCACTGACCCGAAGACACGGGCGGGTTTTGCGACGGGTCTGAGTTTTGTGTGTCGTCGAGAGCGACCCGTGTGCCTGGAAAAATTGTTTGGCGAGCGTGAATGCTCAAACCAGCTGCAAGGAACGGGGATGCGTCGGCAGATGATGTGGAAGTTGGCGTCGCTGTTCGCTGCTGCTGGCTGGTTGCAACAATTGCCACGGATCACGCGCGTGCGTATCGGCGGACTCCTCCTCTCACGTTCAAAACGCAGTACCGTGGCACGTCCGCATGCGCGCAACCACCCAACACCTATCCACCTCGAGGAGCTGCGCAATTGTCCAGTAAACACGCCACCAAGCGCAGTCCCCATCCTCCTTCCCTTCCATCACCAAGCAGAAAGGAAACCAACATGGCGGCATGGCAGATGAGCCGCAGATGGAGAATGCTAATGCATGAGAGCGAGAAAGTGGATGTGATTCTCTCTCGCTCGCTCGCTCACTCGCTCTCTCTGCGCTTCATAATATTCCATAAATTAAAAAACTAAAAGGATGCTGCTGGCTATCGCGGAGACGACATGCCTGCGCGGTTGATCACTCGGAGTTGCCGCGGACTGACGAAGTGCGACTTTCCGGCGCTCGCGGCCGTCACGGGCTTGCGGCGCGGCGTTTTGCGGATTCCCAGGGCTCCGCCACTTCCAGCGATTGGCGGCAAAATGGGCGGCAGGAACCCTCGGTTGGTCTCCCCCAGCACGTTCCCTTCGGACTCCGACTCCTGATTCGTTGTTGCTGTTGACGCTGCCGCTCCTCCTGACGCTGCTGCACGTTCTGCTCGCCGGCGTTCTCTGCTGCGGTTGCCGCCATTCTCATCTTCCTCGATGAGCTTGTGCACTTCCTCGATGACTTCGGACGACGCGTTCTCTTTCTTGCGTTCGCGGGCGTCGTAGTCGACTGTGAACTTCCAGGGTCGTTTATGGACACTCAGCTCGAGCTCTCCCTGCGTCAAGATGCCCAGACACTCGCCGCTGAGCGTCCAGATCTTCACGCGACGGTCAAAAGAAGACGTGATCACGCTCTTCGGCTCGGCGATCATCTGGATGCTGTACACGACGTCGCCATGCGCCTTCCACTGTTGCACACAAGGCACGAGAGACGACTCCGAGAGCAGCGGCATGCCATTCAAGAAGAAGAAGGACGCGAGCGGGTCCCGTTGCGAGAAGGCAGCCCACTCGGGTCCATTCTGGAACTTGCGCACCATGCCCGAGGCGTTCACGCGCAGATTCCGCTGCGGATTCGCGCAGTCGACAGGTTTATCGAGTTTGCGGACGTTGAAGTCGTCTCCGAGTTTGATCAACAGGGGGAGCACGTTCCAGACACTGATGGTCCCTTTGTCATCCCCCGTGATGACCAGATAGGAACCGAAGCTGGACGGATCATGCGGACTCGGCGTCGTGTGGGTCGCCATGCAGGTCACGGAGGCGATTCCCCCACCCACACCAGCTCCGCGTTGGTTGCGGAACCGATAGATGCACTTCCACTTGAACCGACACGGACGCATTCCCCAGAAGCAGATGTTGCCCATGCTGTCGCTCGACATCAAGATCGGGAATGGATCCAGGAATTGCAGCGCCAAGACCCCACTCACATGACCAATGCACGTCCCCTCGAGACGGCCAAACTCATAGTCCCAAATCTGCAGCGAGTTGTCCGACGCGGCCGACGCGAGCAGCGACAGATTGAACGAGAAGCAGATCGCGGTGATGTCGGCAGCGTGACCCCCACTCATGCGACGCAGCAACACGCCGCGCTCCGAGTCGCTTTCGTCGTGGATGTCGATGCAGCCATCCCAGGACGCACTGATCACCGACATGTGCTCATCACAGTAGCAGACGCGAGACACTTCGGAGAAGTGTGCGCGATTCTCGACCTCTGGGTACGCAAAAGACTTCATGTGCGAGCCATTCAGGTAGTCAAACACGTGGATATTCCCAGCTGAAGAAATGCGTTCGTGTATACAACAACAACAACAAAAAGAGAGAGAGAGTTGAGATTCGATGCTTTGTCTGCACCACAGTTCCCACTCATAATGCAAATGGTTGGACTTCGTACCGTGATCCCCGACGATGAATTTGCGTTCTCGAAAGTCCAAACAGAGTGACGTGAGATCCGTGGTGCTCAGCCCTCGGTACACGCGAAGGAGTCTCCCCAGCCGCGCATCCCAGATTTTCACGTCTTTCCCCGCCGCAGTGATGAACGAGAGCGAGGTCGGGTTGTAAAGCGCCGCGAAAACGGGGTGGTCGTCGGTGAGCTCCGGGTTTTCCAGCTTCTCGTAGTCGAACTTGGTGAGCTGCACACACAAAGACATGCATTTCGATGGCAGGTAAGCCTTCGATCACGTGATATCGAGACGAGTCGATCCACGAACGAACCTTCTTGCCAGCAGCTACGATCCGCTTCTGCGACGTGATCGAGATGATTTTCTTGACGTCGCCTGCATTTTCGGCCGAGAAAGTCTGCATGCACGCGAAGTTCCGGATATCCCAGACTTTGAAGATGCCGTCGATGTCGGCGGTGACGATCTGTGGGGTGTCGGGGATGATCTCGACGCCGCACAGACTGTTGTTGTGTCCGTGGAGGCGCAGAATGAGCTGATCCACGTACGGATTCCAGACGAGCGCGTCGAAGTCGAAGCCCGCCGAGACAAGGAACCGGTACTCGGGCGAGTACGCGAGCGAACGCACACCCTTTGTGTGCCCATCGAGCTGCTGTTTGTGTTTCCCCGTGTGCACGTCCCAGAGGCGAATCGTGCGGTCCATGCTCGCAGAGGCAAGCGATTCTAGTGTCGGGAGCTACACATGTGGAGAAACAACCACAGAACCTTAACGTCCAAGACATGGCTTCCAAGAGAGAGAGAGAGCTACATCGAACATACACTGAGCAGGTCGAGGACGATGTCGTCATGGGACCGTGTGAGCACTTTGCCGCGCACTTCGCCGCTCATGTGGTGTTTCTCCTCCATGCGCTCGGCATCCCACGCGTACACGATGCCGCTGACCCCCGCCGAGAAAAGGGTACTCGACTCTGGGTACCATTTCAAGCAGTTTTGCGACGTTGGTGTGTGGCAGCTTTTCATCAAGCGCAGCGTTGAGTCGTCGTAAAAGCGGAATTGCAAGTCGGAGGATGCGAGCACGAATTGGTCATACTGCATCCGGTACACGTCTTAGAAACCGATGAAGAAGAGCATTCTATACGCACGCACACTCGTCGACTACTTACTTGCCTTTGGAATGTGCTCGGCGCATTGCACGAAGCCCTCGGGCGACCTGATCGTTCGCATGAGCTCGCAGTCGACGTTGTAGATCTTGAGCAGCGGACTGCAGTTTTCAACGAGCGCCACGAGGTCGTGCGCAGGGAAGTAATAGATCTACATGCGGCAAACGATACCGGCAGTGAGCTCATTGAACGCGTCGTCAGGTCGTGAGCCCAATGAAACAACGTACATGGTCAATGAACGTGCTGTGCTTGGATGGGTCCTCCCACGGTACGTGGTGGTAGTGCTGGATGGAGTTGGGCTGGTGGGACTTCACGGTGAGCCCCGTGTCGACGATGAAACTCGTAAACTCTTCCCACTCCATCGAGCCGTCGCCGTTGATGTCGATCTGCGCGAAGAGCTCGCACAAGTTCGCGACCAGCTGGTGCTCTGCGAGGTTGCGCAGCCGCGCGTTTTCGTCGTTCAGCGGGGAGCTCTGCACGAATTTCATCATCACGAACACAAACTCGGAGATCGACAGCCCATTCTCCTTCACCTGGAACTCCTTCCGCAGCGAACTCACCTACCAGTAAGTAGTACGGTAGGAGCAGTAAGATAGGGGAAGTCGTGCTGCAGAGAGAGAGAGAGAGAGAGAGAGCACTTACTTTCTCCATGTCCATCATCATCATGATGTCCATGGTGAACCCCTTTTCGGGATCGTGCTCGTACGGACGCGCAGTGGACGACGCATGGATCGCGAACCTGAGAGCACACACACAGAGAGAACCGAGTTAGTGGTGGGAGAAGAGACAGCGAGTGTGCATGCACGCACGGTTTGACTTCGGTGAGGAACGCCGAGGACGCGCTGTGGGAGTCGTGCGAGTCGCTTCCCTTCTCCATCCCAGACAGACAGCACGGTGCAGATCTTGAGATATGGAGTGTGCGAGGTTGAAGCCTTTGGAGACTCGATTTCTTCAAACCACAGACAGCAGCGGTTTTGGACTTGCGGTTCTGCGTCCGAGTGACCAACTCGTTTGTGCGACGATGGGCGGCTATTCACTTGTATGGTTTGTTTTTATCTTGGGGAGACCTCCGCAAGAGACGCCTCGTGAAAGCTCAACTCCCGCTCGCTTCTTCATTTGCGGACAGCGAGCGACACCACTTCGGATGATGCGAGTGAGCATCAGCAGCAGGTCCAGCAACGCGATGGACACGGCGGCGATCCGTCGTAGTCCGGCACTCATGCTCACGACGCCGTCGTACTCCCATCTCGGTCAGCTCGATGGCATCGACGAAGACGACGACGACGACGACGACCACCTCATGAACCTCACGCTGGACGGGGTGAAGGAAGGACCGTACATGCTCTGCAAGCACGCGGACGACCTGCTCGGTCACCATGCGCGTCAAGTGTTCCGCGAGAAAGCGTCCTCGATGCGCGGCGACAACAGCATCTACTACTACCTCAAAGAGCTCATGAAGAAGTTCGGTAGCAGCAACACTCACCTCAGGAAGAAACCTACGCCGAACGAACCCGAGCAGCTGGAGCTCGAAGCGCACGCGTTCCGGAAACTCATCGCCAGCGACCCAGCGTTCGAAGGCGCGATCTCGAGTGACCAAGTGGACGCGCTTTTCCACCGGATCGAGCAGGACCACCAGAAAGTGATCCGCCACCAGGACTTTGTCGAGTTCTGTTTGCTCGACCACAATCAGCTGTGAGTTTCATGCGGTTCCTGTTGATGCGAATCGGACTGCCTGACTTGTCTTTGTGTTGGGATGACAGGCGCTTGCTGCTGTATAAGTACAGGAGACATCTTCGGAAACTTCGGCTGACAGATAACGAGCTCGCGGATACATTCAAGCGATTGACTCGAGCGGGCAGCACGGACTTGGCTCCCGAGCTTTTCCATTCCGCGGTTTCCCGAGAGCTCGATGTCGTCTTGACCTCCGGGGTTCGTTTCCTCATGGTTTACTGTTTCCCTCGGCGTTGGAGCTGCTTCCCTGTGATTTGCTCATGGCGACTTGTCTTCCTGTTCTTGTACCGTGCAGGAACTAGGCTACATGATGCACGTGATGGACTATGATAAGGACGGGCGAGTGAGAGTGAATGACTTTGAAGCGTTCGTGAAGGACGAGAAAGCAGCGCTCGGACTCGTGCACCCCGTTCGAGAGAACGCTGTCGTGGATATCAAGATTTCTGTCCACGAAGCAGACGAGATTACTCATCGACGCGACGGCTATGTGCAATTGTTTCCGAAGCTTCAGGATGACACCAGCAGTAGTCCTGCGATGCACCTTTGGTTTAAAACCGCGCCTCGAGAGGACGGGAAAGCCGCGATCTCGAATATCAGATATGCCACGAGCTCTCGCGAAACCGAGCTCGTGGCGAAAGGATTCACGTGCTTGCGGCAAGATCTTAACCGCAACGGCGCCTTCGGGAAGCACAAGTACATGTGGGTGAGCTATGCGCCTTCCAATATGCAGACGATGAGCGAAATCATCGACCTCGCACTCACCTGCGGCGATTTGAGCGACAAGAACGATGCTCGTTTGTGGCTCCCGCCGCATCGAGGATTCAGGTTGGTGCCTGGGAATCTGAACGAAAAGAGCGCCAAGCTTGGAGTGTTTCTTTGGCTTCGGCGTCGACGCATGATTTCAGCCCACGATTTAGTGGATCCGCACATTGACGAGGCGTTGGCTTCGCCGCGATCCAAGTCCACGGCACGACTGCACATTGACGACCTGGAAGAACATGTCCGCAAGACGCTGCGCCGCAACTGTCCGCTCGACCAAGACGGCGCCTTAAACTTTGGTCGGCTCTTCGACGAGTTTGACACGAAAAAGACGCGAGGGATCTCGAAACAAGGCGCGCTCGTTGGGATCGAGTCCTTTGGGATCAAAATGGTCAAGAAGGTGCGACGCCCTTTCGAACTCACTTGTGTGTGTGTGCGGAGTAACATGCTCAGCCGTGTTGTTAACATGCTTGTGTGTTTCTCTTCCTGTTGCGGATAAAGTAGGATTTTGCGCTGGTTTGGGAACGAATGAACCCTTTTGCGAAAAAGCAGATCGATGCTGCCATGTTTGCGCAGTTCTTGGAGCTGAATGACTCGGAGATGTATGTTCATCGCATCCGTCGGTGTCTGTGTCGTGTTTTTATTACTGAGTTTGCATTTTGATCCATTGTTTTGTCTCGGTAGCGACGACGTTGTCAACACTTTGCAGCGAAGTATGACGACGCGCTCCGGGTACAGCGTTCCAAACTATCGCCTGATCTTCCAGTCGTACAATGCGCTGAGCGATGGGAAACTGAGCCGCTCCGACTTCCAGCGCATCTTTGCCACCAACCAGCTCAACTTCACCAACTCCGAGCTGAGCAAAGTGATGCAGCGTTTTGATGTCAATAAAGACGGCGTGGTCGATTACGCCGATTTCTTGCGCTACGTCACCGGGATCTGCGACGCTTCTTCTCGCATCGCCGGTCGCGTTTCCGATGCGGCAGAAGAGATTCGAAGTTGGGCGATCGAAAAGCAAAACAAGAAGCTCGCGAAAGACGGAAACATCGACTCGACATCGGCGTGGAAATGCTTCAAGTTGAAACGTGGACTCGTTGAAACGGCGTCGCTGGACCATGTCCTTCGGCAGCGGAACGTGAGACTCGACTCGGACAAACTGCAGCTACTGAAAGTGCTGATGGCTCCAGCCACCAACGGAGACGTCAATCAAGCGTCATTCCATGCGTTTGTGAACCACTACCCAAAGAAAATGTAAGGTACCTTCGTCACTGCTGCACCGAAACCACAAACGGAGAGCATCTAACTTGTTTGGCGTGTATTTGGTGCAGTGCGACGATGGTGTATGACCTCAAGAAGATCATCGGTCCCGTTCCTGACGAATCCAAAGCCGACGTCACGTTTGATAGACTGAACGTCGAGGGGAATGGCAGACTCTCGCTCGTGAACTTTGCGAAAGAAGTGAATGCGTTCGCCATCGAGAAGAACGCGCATGCGATCGACTTGAAGGATTTCGTCTACGTCGTCGAATGGACTGGCGCGAATTGTGGAGGGGACGGTGCAGTGCTCATTGACCGCTTTGTGTCCACGATTCGAGAAAACCAAGAGCGACGGAACATGAAAAACGAGTTTGTGACCCATTACGATAGCCCGCAGTTCATGGAAGGCGTGCAGTTGCTCCGCGAAGAGATCAAAAAGTGCGCCAAGACCCCCGACGGGAAATTCAACTTTCTCATTCCGTTCCGACAGTTCGATAAAGACGAAAGCGGTCAGATCGTGCTGTCGGAGTTTGAAGCAGCAATTCGTGCGCTTGGCGTCGACAAGTACCTGAGCGACCAGGAGATAAAGAGTCTGATGAGGCGATTTGATCCGAACTCGTCTGGCGCGCTTGACTATGATGAGTTCCTTCGCTTCAACCTGGCGGAGTCCACTTCCTCGTCGTCTCGCAAACTGTGTATTGCGCCTAGTATGGATCCCGGTGTGCGTCGTATCTTGGACGATATCATCGTGCATGAAAGGTTATCGTCGATAAACGCGGTGGCATTCTGTGGCTCCTTGAAACGAATGTTTGGCATTATCGATAAAGAAACAACGGGGTTTGTGCCGAGCGAGCGGTTTGTGCAGACGCTGCGCGAGATGGGCATTACCATTCCGAAAGCTGATATGGAGCTCGTGGTGCAGGCATTTGCTGGAGAGGAAGACAATGCGGACGATGTCCAGTACTTGCATTTCTGTGAGATGCTGCTCGGGATTCGCGCGCCGGAGGACGACAGCCAAGCAATGAGATCAGGTCCACCGGCCACGGAGCTTCTAGATCTCTTGATGAACTTGCACAGCGAGTACCATGACGCGAAACGGAAGACAGAGAGTGCAGGCTACGCGGGATTCGATTTCTATCGCGCATTTGGCATCGAGAACGACGTGAAGAAGTCGCTGTTTGTCTCTGCGGAAGAGTTCAAAGAAGTGCTGTGGGCTGCAGGTATCCGACACCCGTATTTGCGAGAAGAACTGGAAGCGATCATCACGTGCTTCCAGGTGCACCAGCGATCTGGCTTCAATGTCGCGATGTTTTGCAAATTTCTCCAGAAAGGTCCCAGTGCACTCTTCGAAGGCAACAGCGGCTCGCTGGATGTGTTCATTACCCGCCTTCAAGACCAGCTCAAATCCTACTTGTCTACCGGAAGAGATGCCGAAGATCGCCTGTTTCGACTATTCTCCGAGTTCGATGATGATTGTAGCGGCGCCATCTCCCAGGATGAGTTCATTAAGCTGCTCCAAATGGCGGGGTTTCGACACTTCCTGTCCCCGGACGATGAGAAGCTGCTGCTCAAGTTTCTGGACATCAATGGCGATGGCTTCATCGTGTACTCCGAGTTCCTGGATTTTGCGAAGCATGCTGACGAGAAGCTCAACACAGTTGTAGCAAGCGACCACCACAGCACGAGTTCTCCAGCACCTTCGCCATCCAAGTCAGCAGCGTCTCCAGTGCGACCCGCAGGCTCGCCGTCTCCAGGTAGAGACAGCTCGTCTCGCAAGAGATCGGCTTTTTCGGCGAGCTCAAACAAACAATCAGACCCCCTCGCAATGCTTGTGGTGCGCATCTGGAAACTGAATCAGAAGCTGCACCCGGAGTTTCCTTTTGAGAAATATTTGAAGAAATACCGCGTGCAAGGAAACGAGCCGCAAGTGAGGAAGCGTGTGTTTGAAAAGATTCTGGACAAATTCCTCGCAAAGCTGACAGAAAGCCGAGTGACGTTCAACATGCACGAAATGGATATCGATCTGCTTGCTCAACAGTATGGGTCCCGAGACGAAACGACGATAAACTATAGCTTTTTCCTCAAAGACCTGGCGAACGCTCAGACTCGAGCGCTCGCGGAAAACGGTGGCAGAGGATCCGACAGCAGCAGCAGCAGCAGTGGTGGCGATGACGAGTTGTCGTGCAGCAGCGACGATGGAGAACCGCGCAACGAGAAGAAAAAGCAGTTGGCGCTGCTCGGAGATGCAGTGAAACGCGCTCGGAAATCCAAGTCCGAGCTTGAACTCTTGCGTTCGGAGCTGAAGGCAGTCGCGGGCGAATGGGAGAAAAAGAAGCGCGACAAAGTGAGTGAGCACAAGATTTACAGGTTGCTGACGAAACTCGCGATTCGGTTGCGCAAGAAAGAGGTCGATTCGCTGCTCCCATCCTTGGTCGTTGACCTCGACGGAAGAAAAGTGTACGACTCGAAGAAGTTTCTCGATATGTTAGCTGATGCTGTCGGCACTACGCTAGGCGGTGGTGGCAACAGTAATGCAACGGGTGAGAGCGATGCGACCGGCACCGGATCCATGACAGCTGCCACGTCACAAGCTGCTACCGATACTCCAGCGTCGCTCTCCGCTGCGCTTGCAGAAAAGATCTATCGCTGCTTTTTGAGTGCTGCCCAGCAGAACATCAGTGGACGGAAATTACTCGAGAAATGCGACGCCAAGAGAACGGGTTCAGTGACGCTCCTTGAGTTCCAGACCGTGCTTCGGTTGATGGGGTGCACTTTGACGGAAAGCGAGGTGGAACAAGTCAAGAAAGCGCTCGGCAACGACAAGAACTCTTGCATCAGCTACGTCGCGTTGGTTCACCAGATCTCCAACCATCAGCGACAGAACCAAGAGCAGCACCAAGAGCAGCTACAAAAAAGTGCCGGCGTTGACGCAGGTAAACTCCAGCAGCTTGGCGGGAAGGGACTGCAAAAGCAGAGTCAACCCCCTTCCATGTATATCCCGAGCCAAGCAGCAGCAACGAAGCCTCCGTCCAAGGCAGTCGCCGCTCATCCCATGATGCCACGCGAAGAAATGGTGCGCGTGGATTCCTTTTTACGACCATTGTTCTCCGACTTGCTGCACACTCGAAGCCTTTCTCGGCATGCAGTGCTTCAGCATTTCGAAGCGTACGACATGAAGGGCACTGGGTTCGTGAGCGTAGACGCGTTTCACTCGGTGATGCGGAAACTCGATATCTGGCTCCCTGCTGACGTCTCGCCGACTGTCCTCACACGCTTTACGAGTCTTTCAGGGGACAAGTTCGATTACGTGGACTTTTGCCAAGTGGTGTGTCAGCAGGATCCAGATGTTGAGACTGCCTTTCCGACGACATCTCGGGTTTCCACCGCCAGATCGAGTTCTTCGTCCTCGAAGCTGCACGAATCTCGCGCGCAGCCAGCTCCAAGCAGACAAGACTCTGGCAGCAAAGGAGGTGGAAGAACGATGTTTCATCGGAAACAGTCATTTGCGGAGCAGCCAGTCAGCTATGAGGTACGCTCGATCTTGAGGATGCTGCATGCGTGTTACTTGGTACCACGCGCTTTAATCCTTCCTTCCCCCTGTTTCACACTACAGCGCTTGAGCGTTTCGCTTCCATCCCTTGAAGCTGAAAGCAGCGCCAAAGGCGACGAGCGACGAAGCTCGAAACTGGCGGCGAGCACTGCTACTGCGAGCAAAGAGGCATCGCCAGCTGCCAGTGGACGATGGAAGTGCTCCGTTTGCTACCACACCCAGAGTCGACCGACACCGACATGTGAGATTTGCGCGACACAAAACCCTGCCTCTGTCGAATACGAACTGTTACTGCAATGCTCCAAGTGCGGATTTCGAAACAAGCCAAGTGCGTCCATGTGCGATCTCTGCAGTGTTCCGCTGCATCCTGCCACTTTTTCCCATGAATCAGCATCAGCATCAACAACAAAAACATCAGCAGCAGCTCTGTCGATCCCGCAACTCGAGCTCCCACTCAAAGCATCCTACGATGAAGGTTGGATTACTTGAGGTTTATCGTGTCTCTTTTCGGCCACTCTTCTTTCCTATGGTGGCGTGCTCGTGAGCTACTGTCGAACATGGTAGTTTTTGTATTTATTCGTCGCGAAATCAAAGTCACACGCGGGAGACACGACTTCAAATTTCTTTTTCTTTTGGACGATAAAGTTGTACTTGGTGCGCTGCACCCACCAGATCTCGTAGCTTCCCGAGCAAATGGTTCGCGTGCGATCACCTCGGAAGAACAGCGGCAACGTCGTGGTTCGGAAGCCGCTCGGGTACTCGCCCAGCAGTCTCGTTTGACTCAGGATGCTCTCACTGTCCGGCTCGTGCACTTCGAGGAACGTGCCGCAATGGTTGTCAAGCGCAAACGAGCCGAAACACTGCGTGATGTACCCCGTTTGCATGTAGCCAACGGCGACGCAGTTGGTCTTCTTGCGACCGTCCCAGCTGTAGCAGGAGGCCAACGCATCGATGGTGTCGTTGTGGTCCCAACAGGGTGGCATCATCACTTCTGTCATGGGGGCAAGTGCGCGAAGTCGTCCGATGCAGCCCGAATTGGTGTAGTTCTTGGTCACTTTCAGTCCGTCGGCATAGAGTTTCTTCGTGAGACGATACGGACCCAAGGTAGCATCCAGGTAGCAATCGGGATCGAACAGCGACGGTCGATCGCTCAAGCGACTCACCGAGGAGTCGAGCGGCGCTCCCGATTCGTCCAACAGCGAGATCTTTTCCTTGGAAGCCAGTGCCGTCGTGTACGCCTATCAGATCAGAAAAACACATCCCCCACCCAAAAGTGCAACGACTTTAGCCATGAGCATTCCGCAGTAGAGATGTACAGAGATGCTGCGCGGTGTCCTTACGGGTTCGCCAAAGCGATCGCTGCAGCAATCGACGGCATGGTCGCGACACGGGTCCAGGATGAGACCAATCACATACTGCGTGGGCTCTTTCACACTACAAAAAAGCGGTATCCCGCATGGAAGTGTTCGTCAAGTTGGCAACGCAGTCCAGCGGACCATGATGGCAAGCGATACAAGCACACCCGTACGTGTAGATGTCGGTGTCGATCGTCGCATCCAAGTCGCGCAGTCGGATCTCGTGGGTGAGCTCACTTTGCGCTTCTGTGTACGCGCGCTCCTCGAGTTCGTCGCCTTTGTCCGGCGCCGTGATCACCTGCGCATACGCAGCCACCGCCAGCAGTAGCAGCAGCGACAGCGCTCGTAGCAGCGATCGCATTGGTGATGTCATGATGATGACGGAGTGTGGCCATATCTTGAAAAGACGCGAACACCGTTTGGGTGGAGGAGCCCAATCGAAGAACCGTCTGCTAGCCCAAAATACCTCCGTCCAATTGAACGCGATGAAATAACCAACGCATCGAAACAGACGTCTGTTTGCACATCACAAAACGAGGCGTTCGATTGAGAGAGAAAAAAGAAAAGAGAGAAAAGGATCAAGAGTTCGAAACGCAAGAGATTGAGAAATGGAGCTCGAGCACGCGGACGACGAGTTGCTGCTGGAGAAGCCGAGCCGCATGGGTGGCGGCGTGGACAATGCGAGCGATGGGTACGCCGCAGGTGGGGGGCGTCGCATCGACTACAAGGACCGCGTGTTCGCCGTGAGCTTCGGCGTGAACGTCGCGGTGGTGGCAGCGATCGCGGTACGTTTCGTCACCGATCCATCCAAATTATTATCAGACGACTGGACAAACATGCGCGACATATATTCCCATTCGCGCAAACACACAGCGTTGCTGGTTGGCATGTCGAGTGCGAGTCTGACTAGTAACGATTCGATGATGTGTGTGGCAAAATATAGCTCTTCTGGGGACTGCCGAACGCCTCCGATATCTACTTCACCGTGCATCGCGACGGCGCGTCCGGTTCGTCGCATGGGTTCAAGATCTTTCTCGTCCTGCTCTCTACGTCTTGTATCGGCGCGGGCGTGTCGGCGTTGTGGTTGCACGTGCTGCAGCATCACGCGGCGCAGGTGATCTCCTGGACGCTGAAATCCAGCATCGTGGTGTGTGTGGTCGCGTCGCTCGTGGCGTTCTACGACGCTGGGGCTGGCGGCCGAGCGATCGGGTTCATCAACCTGTTTCTGACATTCACGATCATTACGTATTACGGCGCTGTGCGTCCATCGATCGAGTTCGCAGCGTCGAGTCTCACGACGGCGTCGCGCATCCTGCATGTGTTTCCAGGACTGGTGACGGCTTCGTACACGGCGCTGGCGGCGCTGGGTGTGTGGACGCTCGTGTGGAGCATTGCGGTCGTGGGGATCTTGGCGAAAGCCGTGGACCACGCGAGCTTCCAAGACTCGAGCTCTTTTGGCAACACGTGCTTCTTTTTCATCCTGCTCAGGTATGTGATACCGAGATGCAGCATGTGTCTGCCATGGTCGGTTTGTGTGTACAGGGTACTGTAGCGTGTGCTTTGTGTGTATGCGTGCTTTTAGCTTCCACTGGTTTGTGCAAGTCGCCAAGAACGTTGTGCATTGCGTAGCTGCTGGCGCTGTAGGCGAGTGGTGGTTTGGGGCTCACGATGTGAACACGATCCATCGCTCGCAGAGGCGTGCGCTCACGACGTCGCTGGGCTCCATTTGCTTCGGCTCGCTCGTTGTGGCCGCACTGAATGCGCTGGAGACTGTCTTGCTCTCGACGCAGCGACGCAAATCCAACAGCAGCGCGAATGCGTGCTTGGAATGTCTGGTGCGTCTTGTGAAGCGCAACTTGCTGTACTTCAACAAGTTTGCGTTCTGCCAAGTCGCGCTCTACGGGAAAGACTTTCGCACGGCCGGTGCCGACACGATGCGGCTCTTTCGCGACCGTGGCTGGAGCTTTCTGCTCAACGACAGTTTGATCTCGAGTGTGCTGGGCATCGGGTGTCTGGTTGTTGGTACGTTCCTGTTCGAATAGGTTCCTGCGTTTGTCTCTCTCCTATCTTGCGTGCACAGCTGACACAACGCATTGGTCATGTGTGGATTTGTGTGTGTGGTCATGAACGCTAGGCATCCTCTCTGGAGTGATCGGCTCTGCGTGGATGTACTTGACGATGCAGTGCACGGTGAAGGAGCAGGCGGAGCATAAAATGCAATGTGGTATGTGCTCAATCCAGTCGGACCTCATGTATTTTCGGCAGAGCTGACAGCGATTGATGTGGCTCCCAATGCACTGACATTACATCGACGTTCTGTACACGAAACCAACAGAGACGTTCAACGTGGTGATGCTAACGTTTGTCGCGTGTGCGTCGATTGGGTACTCGATGTGCGCGATCGTGTCGTCCATCCTGGACTCGATTGTGTCGACGATCTTCGTCTGCTTTGCGGAGGTACGTGCTGTGCATGCATGCATTTTTTTCCCCCCTTCTTTCTCTCTTGCTTCCGTGGAAGAGGGAACACAAAGCGAAAGGGAAGGGAGAGCGATGGAGAAGGGAAGGAAGGAGAGGAGGAGATCATCCACTCTTGTCGCTTCTTCGCCTTTCGCTTGGTGTTCTCTTTGCTGAGGTAGAGACGAGAGAGAAGGGAACTCTGTGCTGTGGACGAATCCTCACGAGATCTTTTTCGTTCATGTGTGTTGTCTTGTGTGTTGTGTGTGTGCATCTGGTTCGGACGTGATTGTGCATTCGCTTTGCGCTCCCACTCACCCAGGATCCTGCGGCGCTCCAGCGGTCCAACCCGCAGGAATATGCTCGCCTCGTCGACGCCTGGGCTCGCTTGAAACCAGATCTGCTCGCGTGTCCATCATCCCAGCAAGTGTAGATGAACGCAAAGTGGCTAAGTGCGCGCTGCGTGATGTGCAGTCGGTTTGTGTGCAGGAGCCAGGCGCTCGAGTGCGCACGCATCCTCGCTTCTGTATTTTGCTTCCTTCTTTCTGCGTTAAGTTCGCAGTTGATCTTCTGGTCATCAATCAAGCAGTCCTTTTTATGTCTGTTCTTTTGTTCATCATCATCATTCGCACACATTCCCACATTGACATCATGAATACCTGTCCAAGTTGATACATTGCATTCTCAAACAGGTTCGCAGGTTCTTCGTTTTGCAAAATACAGAGAGAGAGCGATGTTGAAGTGGTGGCGATGGCGACGACAGCAAATGGCGCCATCGACCGACTGCACTGGACGTTGCGCGTTCGTGGCTCGACTTGCACGGAGAATCGGACTGACTCACTACTGTACTCCCGATTGTGTGCTTGTATGTGCGCGCTGGAGAGAGAGCTGCTCACGACGCAGCGACGAAGACATGAACACCAGCAGCAGCAGCGCGAATGCGTGCTTGGATTGGTTTGGTGCGTTTCACCAACTTTTGTGCACGCACTTCAACGACCTTGCGTTTCGCCAAGTCGCACGCGACGGCAAAGACTTTCGCACGGCACGCTACGGCTCTTTCGCGACTGGAGCGTTTTGCGCACTGACAGTCTGATTTTGCGTGTGCCGAGTGTCTGGTCGTTGGCGCATTTCCTGCGGTTGTCTTTTCTGTCTGTCATGAGTCATGCTACTCCCAAGCATTCGTATAGTGTGCGTGCACCGCCTCTGTTGCACGCACGCGGGTGTCTCTGGAGTGATTGGTATGCTCTCTGGAGTGGTTGGCTCTGCTTGAAGCGGACCGACCATCCAGTGCAATGCGTGGCTCTCACGGCGCGCCACGATCTGCGATTGACACAGTTGCCGACTCTTGCTGCGCAATCCAGTCCGATCCCGTATTTCCGGCATGGCAGTCAACGATTGATGTGGCCGCACACCGACGCTGGCTTTCCGTTCTTTCTCTCGCCCGCTCTCGTGTGAATGTTGTAGTGTACACGAAACAGCAAACCCGTTCATCGTGGCGATGCTGCTTTTTTGTCTCGTGTGTGTGAGTGCGATGGTCGATCATGTCGACGGTGTTCGTCTGCTTCGAGGAAGCGAGCGCTGTCTGATTCCATCCTGCATGCACCATGAAGAGGGTGCACAAAGCGAAGGGTGCACAAAGTGAAGATCGCTCGCGGTCTCTCGTTTCCTGATAGAGGAAAGCTGAGGAAGAGAACTCGGGGATGTGGACGAATCCTGTGTGGATCTTTTTGTGCGCATCTGGTTCGGATGTGCACTCCCTTCTCCTACCCTCAGCACCTTCCGAACGAGTGTTTGGCCACACATGAGGATCGCGTGCGGAGGTTTGCTGGCGGACTGCGAAACCAGATTTGCGCATCCAACCCATCTCAGCATGAGCAAACACTCAGGTTCGCATCCTGAGTCAGAATCGATCGCTAAGTTCGCATCTGGTCTCATCAACGAAGTGGTGCTTCTCTTTCACCCACATCACTTGCGCACACACACACACACGACCTCTGATGACAGCGGAATGAGTCGTCCTGTCTCGTTTAATGCGACTACTTGTCGACAGCTTGGAGAGGATATCGCTCAAAGAAGGCAGATGGAAGCATGCGCTTGTGACAGCGAACCACATGCGGACGGAACATCATGTTGGCGAGGAAGCGAGAGTGTGGACTGTCTTCCGGTTCAAAAAATCGTCAAAAAAAGAAAAACTGTTCCGTTTTTCCGCGCTTGAGGTTCAACTGTGTGCGCATCCGCGTTGCACACACATGATTCTTTCTATACCGACCCTTCTAAATCCTCCAGCCTCTTCATCATGCATGGCAAGCCGTATTTCTATCGAATCAGAACCTGCTGAGCATAGGTGGGAAGATCCATACGCATGGTGAGAGCTCCCATCTGCGCAAATCTGCTCTCCATCAGCGCATCCCGCGACCAGCTCCCCTTTACAGCTCGCCATATTATCCAGCGCAGGACAACTGCACAACGCTCCCCCTCTCGACATGCGTGCGTCTTTCATGAGGAGGAGCGCGACTGTATGGATGTATTTTCCTGGATCTCCCTTTCCTTCCTCCCGATCTCTCTTCGTCATCTGTCAGTCTGTCTGTCTGGTCTATTTGCCTGTCCGACGCTGCGACCTCGACTTCCGCGTGTATTCCTTCGTTCTCATTTCCCAGGTCGCCGCGTAACACTCAGTTACCGCTATTTATATAGAACCCACTCGACACACTCGTCTGACAGATATGCGACCGACCCGCTCCACGTCTGTCTTCGCCATGCCGACCTCGTACCACATGCCAACGATCCCTGTGGTGTCCGCCAAGTCCTCCGTCGCAGAAGCAGCAACCACAGCAGCAGCAGCAGCAGCGATGATCCCGGCGTCCCCACTCTCCGTACAGGTGCTGCGCGTTCGCACGGAGGAGAAAGACACCACGTCGCTCAAGAAAGTGCGGTTCGTGTACGAGATCGAGACGTGCCACCAGCTCACGGGCGACGTGTTCCGCGCCGAGCGCCGATTCCGTGAGTTCAAGCAGCTCCGCGACGCGCTGCTCCACGAGTGCCGCGATTGCTCGACTTGCCGTCCTTTCGTCGAGAAGCTGAAGGATGCGAAGCTGCCAGCGCGCAAGCTGGTGGTGCTGGATGCCCACAAGTATGGCGCGCAGCGCGTTCTCGAGCTCTCTCACTTCCTGCGCGACCTCGTCGCGATCGTCTCGATCCACGCGCGCCACTGCGCCAAGAATGGTGACGATATTGACAAGTCTGTCGGTCTGTTCCTCGGGTTGTCGTCCTTGAAAGAGGCTGAAGACCTGGCGAGCCGCATGTCCCAGGAACTCCTTCCCCCTCTCAAAACGCGCCAAGAGCGCATGGAGTTCCGCGCCGCGTCGATGCCAGACTTCCGCCACTCGTCGTTGTCTCTCCAGGCTTCCGAGGAGGTCTTGACCAAGCACCGACGACGAGGATTCTCCGAGTGCTGAGGAGTTTTCTTCTCTCTTTTTTAACTATTGACAGCAAACACCGCTGGAGGGTGTGTGTGACTAATTTATATACATGCCAGATTTTGGAGCATAGATGGGAGTAGTTTGTTAGTGTGAGGTTTTGTTTTGGTGTTTCAATGTAGGAGTTCCGTGGGTATCTATAAAATCTATATAATCGGGTAGTGCACAGAGTTTTTGCTTTTTCGACGAGCGCGCGCGTTGTGTAAAAAAAAGAGGGTGTATTCGTACAGTACCATTCTTTCGCGGCAAAATCTTCGTGTCTATGTAGTGGCTGGTTGGTTGGCGCGCTTGGGTATATTCCCGCTCGAGTTCGCTTGACAGCGGGGAAAAGAAGAAGCAAAAGCAGCGGACGCATGCTCACTTGAGGACTTCACGGCTGTTTCTCGACAGGTAATCTCTGCCTACCAAGCCTTCTTCCACTTGTCGTCGCGCGACGACGAGCCGCCTTCCGAGAAGCGACCACCGAAGTTGGAGCTCTTGCGAGGGGAAGAGGAACGGTTGCTGTCTCTGCCCTTCGAGAACCCCGAGTCGAAACTCCGGCTACGTCGGTCGTTGTCGCCGCCAAAGCTGCGGCCACGGTCGTTGCGGTCGTTGTCGCGACCACCTCGGCTGTTCCAGCGGTTGCCGCCTCCGTTGCCCCCGAATCGGTTACCCGACGATTGGCGACCGCCACCATTGCGACCGCCGTTGCCAAAGTTGTTGCTGCGCTGGTTGCTGCTGTTGTCCACGAGCACGCGTGGGAGCTCGATCGTTGCGGCCACCGCCACATCGTCTCCACCTTCCGCAGCGAAAAGCGCTCGCACTTCGTCCATGGACTCGTGAGGGATGTCGAACACGAACTTGCCGTCCACCGAGTGGATGTCACGCGGGTTGAACTCGATCGTCGACGAAGACAAGACACGCGTGACGTCGCGCGCACTCTTGAGCCCTTCCACTTGCACCGTTTGCATGCGGTGCTTGCCCGTGATCATGGACACCGCGTTCAACCGCTTGGTGTCAAAGCCACAGATGATCGCGAGCGCCGAGCTGAGCGCCGAGACACCCTGCTGGTCCAGCATTTGCTGAGCCGCGTCTTCAAACATGCGCGCCGAGTGGACAGGGATCTCGGACAGCTTCTTCGAGGCGTCCGAGACCGCGCTTTCCAACACGTGCTCCACTTGAGGTGGGGACGCGTGGTTGAACGTGAACTTGTAGCGCTTTTCAAAGTCGAACACGTCGTGGACGTCGAAACGATCGAAGAACACCACGTTGGTGCCGGAGCGACCGGCACGACCCGTACGACCAGCACGGTGCACAAAGCTCTCCTTGTCACTAGGCAAGCGGTATTGGATCACGAGTTCGACGTTCGCGATATCCAGCCCACGAGCCGCAATATCAGTACAAATCAAAGTCTTCACGGATCCGTTACGGAACCCTTCCATGGTCGACGTACGCATGCCTTGCGACAAGTCGCCGTGAAGCGCGCGCGCGTTTTGCCCACCGAGCACGTTCGCGATTTGATCGGCTTCTTGCTTGGTTTCCGTGAACACAAGCGCTTGACCGCCGTTGGCGTGGTGACGAAGCACATTCTCCAAAAGGTCGATACGAGTGCGCATTGGCGCATGGATGGCCTTGTGGGACACCGTAGCTGGCACGTGGTTGTCATCACTGCCGACCAGATCGATCGACACGGGCTTCTTCAAGAACTTGCGAGCCATGGTGTTCACCCACTTTGGGAAAGTAGCCGACCACATCACGCATTGGCTTTCTTTTGGAATCCAGCCCAAAATGGTCTCGACCGCTTCCTGGAATCCGAACTTGAGCATCATATCGGCTTCATCGAGCACGGACACCTCGACTTCTTCCAAGTTGAGCGAGCCCTTGTTCACCAGATCCATGATACGACCTGGAGTCCCGACCAAGATGTCCACACCGCGACGCAATTGGTTCTCTTGCACCGTGTACGAAACACCGCCCACAATGTTGGCCGTGCGCAATTGGGGAGAGATGCGCTTGATCTCTTCCGTCACTTGCAACGCAAGCTCACGCGTTGGCAGCAAGATCAACGCCTTTGGCTCACGCGACTGCTTCTCCTTGGCAAGGATCTTTTCTACGATCGGCAATGCGAACGCAAGCGTCTTGCCCGAACCGGTCTTGGAGCGACCCACGATATCGGCGCCGCCCATCATCACCGAGAACGATTGCGCTTGCACTGGGAACAAGTGCGTGATGCCGACCTTCTCAAGGTTGCGCACGGTCGTCGGCGACAAATCAAAGTCCGACAGCAGCTTCTGGTCGACGAAGCCAGACGTCAGCGGTGCTTCTTCCGTCGCGAGTGGTTCCAAGATCACTTCTTCGAATTCCGATTCGTCGTTTTCCGTGACCGACGCCGCAATGTCCGACGTGGACATGGACGAGAAGAACGCCGACGTGCGTTGCGACACAAGCGCGTTGCGCAACACGCGCGCATTGCTGGTGCCGAGCGCAACGCGGGAGAAGCTACTGCTGTTGATGCTGTTGATGCTGTTGATGCTGTTGGTGCGCAGAGCGCGCGTCGCCAAGCGACGGATGGAGACTCCGACCGGCAGCATGGTGGTGATGTGGTTGAGTGCGTTTCGTGACTGTTCCGTGACCCTTTCGCGAAATGACCATCTTCGCAGCTTTTCCGAGAGCGAGCAGAGGCACACGCTCGCTTGTTCAGATTTTTGATTGGTGACAACTTGATTCGGGACGGCGTCCCGAAGAAATGTGCGTCCCGAATGGCAGAATGCTTAAATAAGGCACATGAGAAATCAGACGTTAGTCGGTTCTTTTGAAGGGAGGAAAAAGTGGGGACAGCTGAGCAGCTGAGCAGAAGGAAGGAAGGAAGGAAGGGAATGCGATTGCGGATGGGTTACCTTCGCGCAACCTGTTGAGGCAAAATGGGTGGGGGTTGGTGCTTTTTTTCTTCCCGACTTGGCTCACTCTCGAAAGAAGAAGCCGCGAAGAAGCACCGAGAGAGACAAGAGACAAGAGCGCGTGAGGTACGTACACGTGCGACTGTATCGGAACGGAGACACTTTGTGTGTCTGGATGTGTGTGACGCCATGTGTATGCATATATGTATATTTGTCTATTCACGAGCGTATTTGCCTCGCTGCGGATGGACGGGTGGCAGTGGTGCTTGCTGCTCCCTCGCGAATGAAACTGGGGTGTAGAGGCGGGAGGTATGGGACAAGAGGGCGGTCTCTGCTCAAAATGGTCCCTCCCTCCCCCCTCCACACCGCGATTTCTTCTTCTCATGACATCTGCTAAACGATGCTGCGACTTGTGTGCATCGCCGAAAGATACGAGTGATGCTTATCGAGTATACCATTGTGCTTTGCTAGCAATCCAAAAGCAGACACAAGTCAAGATGGGTGGTATTTTACAGAAGATGTTGCAAGCGTTCTACACGAAGAAGCTCGAAGTCGTGCTCGTCGGTCTTGAAAACAGGTGCGCTGCAATATGAGGATCTGCTCGCAGCGCAACCGCGAAGCCATGTCAAAACAGGATCTAACTCCGTTGACATGTGCACCTTGTGTAGTGGGAAGACGACGCTGTTGAACGTCATGGCGATGGGTCACCCAGTGGAGACTTGTCCGACGATCGGTTTGAACGTCAAGCTTGTGAAGAAGGGAGGTGTGCAAATGAAGTGTTGGGATATCGGTGGTCAAGCGCAATACCGAAGTGAATGGGGACGATACACGCGCGGATGTGACGTCATTATCTATGTGGTGGATGCGAATGCGGTACGTCGTGCTTTCCGGTCAACCGCAAGCCAGCTTTTCGAAACGGTACTGATCATGTTGCTTGTCTTTCCCCTTGAATGCTGCAGTTTGACCAAATTTCGTTGGCACGAAAAGAGTTGCACCGTCTATTAGAAGATCGGTACGCTTGTCCGCTTCAGTTGCCATCCCTCTAGCGTCCTCCCTGAGTCTAACGGTTTTTCTGTGCCATGTTGTATCAACTAGCGAGCTTGCGACGACGCCACTGCTTGTGCTCGCGAACAAGATTGACTTGGAGCCTCACATCTCTGAGCCGGAACTGATCCGTGAGTTGAACTTGGACTACATCGTGGACAACCCGTGGTTGGTCATCCCGATCTCTGCGCTCCGCCTTGTTAATATTGATCAAGTGATCCAGTGGTTGATGAAGCAATCCGGCAAGGGCTAAGTGGTTCATCCATTCAATCCTGCGAAAGGAGAGAGACAAACAGAAAGAAGAACGCGAATGCGGCGGCTGCATGTTGAAGAGCGAGAAATCACAAAAAGAAAGAGGAGCAAGAAGATGAAGAGAGAGAGAGAGCGAGAGCGAATGGTGTGCAAGGAAGAGAGAGAAAGAATAGGTAGAGCTGCGGTGGTGGATGGATTCCGTTTTCTCTTTTGTTGGTGGTGGTGCCATTTTCGCAGTTTGCATTTGGCGTGCGTAGGATGTAGTTCATAGTGCGAGTGCGAGATTGGAGGAAGTGTGTTTCCCATCAGCTTCTGTTTTTTTATTAATCTACATACAAGTTCCCATTGTGCTCGCGCTTTCGCTCTTGCGAGAGACTTGCATGTGGATGCAGCAGCTCTGTCGACCTAGTTCACCTGCTCACTTTTGAGCGTTTTGACCAAGCAGCAGTTCGTCCCACTTTGGGGCAAACTCGAGAATGCACCAGCGATAAAATATCGAAAGTGAAGGGTCGACCAGCTTTCTATAGAAAGCAGCATTCACGCTTTCTCTTGACGAAGGGACATTGAGCAAAAGAGAAGCGCAGGTGGAGAGACGACGCTCGCGAAGAGAAGAGAGAAGTGGACGTGCGTGCTGCAAAGGAAGAAACATGGAGCGCTTTTTCACCCAGCACCATGTGATGAAAGACCGCGACCCGGACGAGCTCTGCGGCCACGCCAACTCGGACTCGGAAGCCAGGTGAAGCAATCATGCGGTCTCTCTCTCGGAGCATGCATGAAAGATGATCTCGCGCTGACTGACCTCACTGTCTGTGTACACTATAGCGAGAGCGAGGAAGAGATCTCGGAGCGCGTGCATTCGGTGCATGACCCCACAGGTCCGTGGAAGCAGACCCCCGTGGACACTCCGTGGGGACAACCAGGCTCGCGACCGTATGCGGGGAGTGCGCGGCGCGACTTCCAGTCGCAGCACACGGGTCCAAAAGGTGTGATCAAGGACTACAAGGCGCACAAACGCAATCTGCGCGAAGAGCGCGCGCGCAAGGAGCAGGAGCGCAAGGACGTGCTCAACCGCATCGCCAAAGGCGTGACGCTCAGTGGCACCACGAGTAGCAGCAAGAGTAGTCGCCAGGTTGGAGTCGACGGTGGCTGCTTCCATTGTGATGGTGGCTCGGACTGTGAGTGCGAAGATCTCGTCGACACGGAGTTTCTGCAGCAATACCAGATGCAGCGTCTGCAGCAAATGCAGCAAGCCGCAACGAGCAGGTATGGTGTGTTGTGTGCATTTGCAAATGTCGCGTTGACTGACTGGAACCTATCGTTCTGTGTCATGTCCAGAGAGCAATACGGAAGCTTGGACTTCCTCACCCCGACGCAGTTTGTGCAGGTCACTAGCGATGACGCCGTCGATCCACAGCGCATCATGTTTGTGCACCTGTATCACCCGGAAAACTACGCGTGCAGCTTGATGAATACCCACTTGGCGCAAATCGCTCTGCAGATCCCGCATGTCAAGGTACGATGATGGCGATACCATGCGGCGGTGTGCTAGCCAATCGCAAGCAATCGGAAATGCGGAGACCTCCATCGTCTTACCTCGCGCGTTCTGCGTTGCGCTGTATTGTGTGTGCGTTCCAGTTTGCTGCGATGATCGCGACAGACGCCGACGACTCGATCGCGATCGGCGATTTACCCGTGTTCCTCCTCTACCGCGGCAACCAGCATGACGACACGATCGTGAACCTCTCCAGCGAGCTTGACGGCGAGTTCACGTTGCCGCGCATCCAGAAACTCATCCAAGAGCGACTTGCCAACATGTAATAGTACACTATGCATAAGCAAACACCTGTCTATCATCTCTCTCTCTCTCCCCCATTATATAAACTCATTGATGTTATGCTACGCTCGCTGCGCATGCGAAAAGAGACACTTGTCGCCAAAGCGGCACGACTTGCTGCTGGCGAATTGGTCGCACACGCGCTGCTTCTTCTTGTCGAGCGCTTTCCCCGCTTTCATGGCTTTCGTCTCCGTGTGGTCGAACCCGCAGCGGTCCCCGCGGAAGCACGACCCACGCATGAAATCGTAGCAGATGCGCACGACATGGCGCTCTTTCTTCTTTTGCGCGCGCTGCAGATGCCACTTGCCCGTCTTGTGCTCATCCAATTGCGCCTGACTCGTGAACGACTTCTCGCAGAGCGCACACCGCAACTCGACTTGCTGCTTCGCTAAATGCTCGCGCGATTGACGATGCACATTGAAATCGTCGAGGTCTTCCCCAATAAACGCGCACTTCTTGCAGGCAAACGGGATCTTCTTGGGCATCTGCACCAAGTCGAGAATGGCTTGATGGCTCGCGGAAACCTGCTGCTCTTCGGGTAGCTTGCGCTTTTTCTTCTCGGCTTTCATGGGGAACGTGGATCGCGTTGCGGGTAAAAGCTCCGCCGGGAGTGCGTCGATACGCTCCGAGGCATACTTGGACAGGTTCAGAACCGCTGGCGCTTTCTCGATCTTCTCGTCGTCAGCATCATCGTCCGATGTATTGGAATCGTCGTCATCGTCGTCCGAACCACTGCTGTCGCTGTCAAGCTCCGCCTCGAGCCGCCTGATGCGCTCGGCGATGTCCTCCTCCTCGCGGCTGCTCTTCGTCTTCTTCAGAAGCGCACTCTCCGCGGACTGCTTCAGACGCTTGGCGATCGGCTCCATCGTCTTGACTCCGTCGTCGCTAAGTGTGTCAATATGCTTTCTGTCTTTCTGTCTGTCTGTGTGAAGCTATTATTGGCGGACAAGCACTCAGTCCACAACGTCACTAAAGAGGGGATATCGATTTGACCCGCTTGGGAGCGGGACTTATTGTATTGGATGGAAGCTGTTAGAAAAGACATACACAACCAAAGACACCGCGTTTCGTGTCCCATTTCACCCACATTTTGCTTTTTTTTAAAACAGCACGTCCGCATCCCCAGTCGAGTCAAATTGCGAGAGAATGTCGCGATCCGACGCCACGACGTCCGCGAACGGGTCGTCAAACACGGAGCTTCCGCTCGAGGCAGCAGCAGCGACGGACGAGGGCGAGAGCAGAGCTTGAGCCGCTTCGTGGGCGTCAGCTGCCAGCGTCGACACAGGAAGAATCCACGCGAGTCAGCTCCAAACTCCAATGGGAACGGAGAGTGCAATGCGAAAAGAAAGAGGCGCATCTCGAGCTCCTACCTGCATCCTTTTTCTTCGCCAGGTCGATCTTTGCTTCTTCGATCTTGTTAGCTTGCACTTTCTTGATTCTAGAACAGCGTGAGGGAGAGATTTTTGTGTCGTTATGAGGTATGCACAGAGGAATGCGGAAACAGACAGCGACGAGACAGCAAAGCGTTTGGGGGACGCACCGCACGAAATCTTCGCGCTCCAACTCATCGAGTTCTCTCACAATATACGCGATGGTTTGCTCAATGCGAGGGATCGTCACCTGAACAAAACACAGCGCGTGTGGGTAGTTGCCCACCACGATGTACACGCATGCACGGTGATGCCACAAGGAACAGCAGCGGACGTACGTTATCCAGCGCATTGACACGTCTGTTGGTCACTTTCAGCGCTTCATCCAGAGTCACGAACGATGTCTGTGCACACACATCAACGCATCACACATCACACAATTAACGACTCGCGCAATAGGAACTACAGTATCATGCACAGTTGCATAACGCACTTGCAGCGAGGCGAGTTTAATGAGCGCGCGCAGAAGGATGCGGAATTTCTCGCGGCAGTTCTGGATTTTGCCACCGCCGCCCGCGAGACCGATGTTGTCGGATTTCTCTCGACTCACTTCCACCTCCGTAAACACAGGGAGCTTCACACCGGCGACGTTATCGATGCGGTTCAGCGTGCGAATCTCCGCCGTCGTCACCGACTCGATCACTTTGGTGCGGAAATCCCCCGCTGCGTACTGCGCTTGCGTGAGCGAGAAAAACGCTTCCGACGCTTCATTCGACATCGCCAACTTGGTCTACACGTGTTCACACACAAATGCGTAGATAGAGACACACACACACATACTCAACACTCTTCTGTTGTAGCTCTTCAATACACGGAACAACCGCAAGCCAAAAGATACCTTTTGGATCTCGCGCAGCATCATCTGGAAGCGCATCTTCAATGCATCGGCTTTCTTCTTCAGCAGCTCGAAACCTAACCAGGGAGTACAAACCTACTGGTTAGCTCTGCGTGCACACGCTCTACCATCATCATCATTCCCTTCTCTCTCTCTCTCTCTCTCTTCCTGAGTGAGCGTCGATCTTCCTCTGCAATCTCTTCAACGGTTCTCACCTTTCTTCGCGGCGACCAATTTACCCTTCGAGGTGGTCAGCGCCCTGCATTCGCCAACAACACACAGGACATTAGCGTCTTTCGTACCACTCGCTCGCTCATGCTCGCTCATGCTCGCTCGTACATGCGCGTGGGTGCCACTTGAGCCGACATCTTCCTGCTTCCTCCTCCTTTTCTGTTTTTTACAACCCGCAGCTTCTTGGAAAAACTCAAGCTCAGCAGCAGAATCAGTGTCAATGCTTGTTTATTTCCGACAACGAACAAAGTGCGCATCTGCTTATTTCCGACAACATCACGAAAAATCTACATTATTGAGAAAAGTAGGTAGTTTGAAACAGTCAAAAAACATAACCCAACAAAGTATGCTCGCGCTAATTTCCGAATCGAAAACACTGAAAACTTGGCGAACTTAACCAATCGCTCACATTTTATCAGCATTATATATTCTTTGCCAAGATGAAAAAAACGGAATCTTCAGTTCCAAAACATGATCGCTTTCGACATGATGCGTCGAAAACACACTGGAGAAATGTCGCTTTCAACAAACATGTCAAAAATCACTCATATCCATCTTCAACACAGATTCAAGAGCTAGTTGCTCCGACTGCGAATAAAGATTCCCATCATGGAGGAAGCAGCATCAGGAATGCGGACGGGATCCGACTGGTACGCCATCTCGGGTGCGCAGACGCTCAAGGACGCGAGTCCCATCAGCTACGGAGAGTACGTGCGGCGCAGCGCGAACCATGCGACGCCCGAGTTCGAAGACGACAAGCGCCAGGTCGAACTGGATGTGCCGCGCACGGGGATCTCGATCTGCGAGTTCATCCTGCGCGTGCCGCTCCCAGACGACGACGATGGCGACGTGCCCAGTGACGTGCTCGCACCGCACTTGCCTGTGCTGCGCAATATACTGCTGGCGTATAGTGTGGTATGTATGCGTGCGTGCAATTAGCTGCAGTTGAGACCAAGAAGCAAGTCGACTCTATCTGAATGACCATCAATGTTGATACCTTCCTGATCTCCATAGCGAAACCCGAGAGTCGGGTACGTGCAGGGCCATGCCGATGTAGTTTGCTTCCTGATGGGCAATATCAATGAGCGGCAGGACGAGGAAGAGGTGTTCTGGGTGTACGCGAGCATCATCGAGAGGTAGGTATGCTCGCTTTTTGTAGAGGTGTCTTTGTCTGCGACGCAGGAATCTCATCCTCGCTGTCTGTCTGTGTGCGCGCCTTTATGTGCAGAGTGTTTCCCGAGGATTTCTTTGCGCGCTCACCAAAGCTCCATGGTTTCCAAGTTGTGCGTGACCATTGCTCGACCAGCATTGCCTGTGGAAAATGCACACCCGACTGATCCAAGTTTTGACATCCTTTAAATCGAAACGCGCCACAGGATAACAGGTTATTCAAGGAATTGGTCCTCCGAAAGCTTGTGCCACACACGCCCGCACTAGCCCAGGTCCTATTCCGTCGTATATGGAGAGGAGTGTTAAGACAAGTTGCGAAACCAAGGCGCTGACGTTGTGTTCTCTGCTGCTTTGCATCGAACAGGCGGATCTGACGCTCGTGACGTCGCTGCTCTCGTGCAAGTGGTGGGTATCCCTTTGGGTGGGTCAACTCCCCGTCGATGTGCTCCGTCAGGTGTGGGATGTGATGCTCGGAGATGAAGATGGATCGATCCTGCATCTGCTCCTCGGGTTGCAGTTCTTCCAAGCGGCGATCGACAGTGTGGTGATCCACATGGTAAGGTAGCTGTGCGTGGATATGGAGTCTCGTAACGCTGCCTCGGACCGATTGAAACATCCGAAGTAGGGACTAACGTGGCAGCTTCTGCGTGCACTTGCTGTGGTGGCTGGACTCAGGCAACGGACGACTGGGATTCCAGTTACCTGTACAAGATCATTTTGCAGGAGAGCCAAGGCGTCGACTGCCTAGATCCGCATGAAGTGCTCCGTAATGGACACGCAATGTACGGACTAAATGACGAAGCCATCGAAGACATGCGGAGCACCTTGCGACTCGATCCCCAAATTCGGCGAGCAGAGCTTTCGAATTTGGTTAAGCAGACAAGGTTCACGCTGGCCGAGCTAGAGCAGCTGCACGAAGAGTTCACGTTTGTTCGCTTCCACACCAAAGCGTATGAGCACGTGAAACTGCGAGGAGTGCGACAAGAGTTCTTTGAGAGCCTTGTGGCGAGAGAGTTCGCAACGGTGTGGAACTTTGCATTCGATCCATTGCGATCTGGCCGTTTTGCCCATTGTGTTTGTCATCTTGTGCGTTGCTGCTGTGTAGTGGCCAGTGGACATCTACGCTCGATTGTTTCAGCTGATGAAACCCGATGGCTATGGGAACATCTCGTTTCCCAGTCTCATTCAGGTACGAAAGCATGTGCTGCTTCGCGACGATCCAGGTTGTCTCTCGCATGCGTCTTGGGTAACCTGGTCTGCTCTGGTCGTCTGGCAGCTGCTGTCGGTGTTGACGCGAGGTGACACCGAGGAGAAAGCCGCGCTCCTTTTCAAGATACCAGACGTCTTGGAGAAAGGATACTTGGATCAAAGCGCCATCGATCAGCTAGCAGGTATGAGTAGTGTGCGTGGTTGTGCCTCTCCACTCGATAACTCCTGTGTGTGTCGCCTGCCGAGCTAACGTGGTCATGGCGCTATAGATCTCCTCTGCTGTCTCTTCGCGAACAAGACGTTGACCGGCACTTCCCCACTCCCCCTGCGTGGCATTGAAAAAGACGCGCTCCTGGGAAAAGATATGATGGAGCAAAGTCCACTTTTACGCAGTCACTTTCGAAAGAAACTGTTGCCGTTGTATGCAACGGACAAAGGGAAGCTGGAATGGAGCGATTGGCGCGAGCATGTTCGCGCTGACAATGAGATCCTCTCGCTGATGGAATGGGTCTGGGTCTCCGACCGCCGAAGCGATCTTGTCCATCGCCAGCATTCGCATCGAACGAAGAGTTGTCGCAACCAACCGTCAAGCCACAGTCCAAATGGCGGAGCATCCGGTCGAGACAAAACCAAGAGCAAGAAGAAGAATGGCTCTCGGTACCACACGGACTCGCCAGCAGCGGTCGTCGGCGAGCGACGGAACGTGAGTCTTTTGTCAAAGCAGATGAAGAAGAAGTTTAAGATCTCGCGGGCGTTGATCGCTGGCGATGGGTTACGCAGGAACCCTTTTGAAGCCCAGTTTCCTGGCGGAAGTCATGCGTCGGGGAGCAGCGTGTATTGGTGCCAGTGCTCCATCAGCTGAGCTCGTAGTTCTAAAGATGATGATGATGAATGACCGTTGCCTAGTATTCGGTGGACGCGAAGGTAACAATGTACTTGACGTAGGCTGCGATGATGTCGTTGATGTGCTTTCCCTGCAGGTGCATTTTCGTTGTTTAAAAAGCCAAACTGTTTGCATTAGCGCCACCGAAACAAGAAGAAGTAGACATTTCCGAAAAACACAGCAACAAAGGCTGAAAAGAAAGAAAGAGACAACATACCGCGGACGTTTTCAAGACATGCTCGGTGTCGTCTTCGTCTGCCTGGGCGACCACGAACACAAACGAGTTGGAGCTGTACCCCCAGCTGGCGATATCGACGTAGCGATACTGCGCAAGCGCGGCCTCGTTCTCGACGCTGACCATGCTGAGACCCTTGTAGGTGACAGCGAGGACAAGTTCGGATGGAAACCTCGGGTTCCTCGTGTTCTGTACGGCGAAGAACGCCGCGCCATAGAAGTGCAGGGACTTGCAGACCCGCAGGTAGGCAAGTTTGCATTGGCGCCGCGATTTGTCGCGTTGCTCGGAATATGCAGCGAGCACTTGGTCCGCGATCCGCGCACGGTTTGCGGGACTCAGCAAGTTTCGAGGGATGCACTGGTCGATCTCGCTCCTAGCGTCGCATACCAAGCAGCACATCACATCGAGAGTTACGGGATGAGCATGCGCAGAATCGTTGACAACTTACTCGAGGTCCATGGTTCGGTCGGACTGGTAGACACCGTGTTTGCAGTGGAGCTGATAGCTTGCGAGCTCGATGCACTTCTCGAGCGTGCCCACGTAGATCCCGTTGACGACATTGTGCACTGCCTGCAGGTACACCATGCCGCTCTCCTCGACCAGCTCGTCATCGAAGTCGATCCACAGGTACACTTTGTAGATCAATCTGTGCGTGCACTCGGTCTCAAGTTGCTCCCCTTTCTTGTCAGCCCTGTTCTTCTTCTTTTTGTGACTCCCCTTGCCCGTTCGTTCGATTCCGATGCGTTCCCAGAGCGCATAGAGGTCGAGAATGCGCTCCTCGGACTCGACGACGCGCTCCTCGTGGAGGTTCGAACACTCAAAGAGCGCGAACGCCTGGGTCTCCCGAATCCCAAGGCGCTCGGACACGGTTTGCGAGAGCTCCCCGCAGGTCGTCCACGCGCTGACACTCACTTTGATGTGCGTGTCGTCGAGCAGGAAGACAGCGATCTCGATCAGCGAGTGGTCTCGCAGTGCCTGGATCTCCATGGGACCGGGCAACTCCTTCCGCTCTCCCTTGATGAAGCAGCGTTGCAGTGAGTGAATGCCGTCGGTGGCGTACAACGCGATCTCGGTCTCCGATGCACCAACATGCTGCGCGAAGAACTGCTCGAGGTACGGAGAAAGCGCCTTGGATGGCGGGAAGGTGATCAAGCACGCATTCAACAGCAGCCAGCCATTCAGGACAGCATTCCTGGGGTGATAAAGCAAGAGTCAACATTGAGAGCGGTGCATGGCATACAAGCACACGGACAATCAAACGTACACGTCGGGGTTTCCCGTGAGCTGTTTGCAGAGCTGGCAGTAGATCTCGTCTTTGAGGTCGGGGGATTTCGGCGCGACGTTGCGTAGAAGCTTGAAGCAGTGGTCGATTTGACCTTTCCCGCTCGACCGATTGCCCATGAACCCCGAGATATTGCGGAACGCTTGCAGCGCCACTTTGGTCTGGTGTTTCGGTAGCTCCGTGATCGGAGTCGTGATGAGACCGCTCTCCCAGTACAACCGCGTTCGCAGCTCCAGCTGTTTGGGTTTGTGGAACAGCGACTTTGCAGGTGCGGTGAGGTTGTAATGGTTGCTGGCAAACGCAAAGAGAGGGTGGCTCTCCGTCGGCACTCTGGTCGCGTCATATGCGACTTTCTTCTTCTCTGCGAGCGCGGGGGAGATCTCGGGCGTCACCGCTTGTGGCTTCAGCGATGCCATTCGAGTCAGTCTCTGCTGTTCTTCGCCAACAATTGGCGCCACCGCAAGTGGTTCCGACAGCGATCGCTCAACGGAGTGGTGTCCTTCTGGCTCGTCAAGAAGCTCGTCGTCGTTGGTCTGCTCATAGGTTTCACCACGAACCACTTCTGGCTCAAACGAGGTGTTGATATCTTCGTGCTTGCTGGTAGGAAGAAAGAGTGGACCTCCATCATAGTTACGAGTGGCTCGCTTCCAAAGTATTCCGGAAGATGCGGTCAAGCATATCCAGTAAACGCCAAGGAGGAAAACACGTACATGAACGATAGCGGTGCCTCCCACGTTGTCTCCTGCGTGAGGATGTTCGCGTAGTAGAAGGCGTTGGAGCTTTCGTCCAGGAGCTGCACCCATTGATCTGTGTCCATCATCTCTCTCTCAATGGAAAAGACTACTACAGCAAGACAGACGAAGCAATACGAGCGGAGGTTCACCTGAACAAATCACGTGCATTTTCCATCATAAAAGCCA
The DNA here is from genome assembly GCA_023334155.1 of Globisporangium heterothallicum. Taxonomy (NCBI): domain Eukaryota; phylum Oomycota; class Peronosporomycetes; order Pythiales; family Pythiaceae; genus Globisporangium; species Globisporangium heterothallicum. The sequence goes on from JAASGH010000106.1 coordinate 60,233, forward strand.
TCTCGTCCGCTAAAAATAGGGGACGTGTGCATGGGGAGTTGTTGTTATATCTGGCACGAGTCTCTCCTACTTCTTCGCCTCGAATTGCTTCAGGTCCGCGTTGCTCCATTCCTTCAAGCCCACAGCGTTGCTTTCGTAGTCTGCGACCATCCCCTTGGCGATGGCGCTCGTGGTGATCTGCATACACAAAAAGAGAAAGGAACGGCATGGTTGGAGTCAATTAAAAGGCGTTGACGAACTCACAGACACAGCAGCAGCATCCACTCACACTTGGGATGATGTACAACCCGATCATCTCGACCGTGCGCATCAAGTCGCCTCGGTTGATGAGTCCAGGACGGAAAAGCGACGTGCGCTCAAACTTGATATCCTTGATGTTCTCTTCCGCTTCCCCCTTCGTCTTGGGGTACAAGAACCAACTGTTCTTGTTCGCATTCTGCATACAAAACAAAGCGACGAGCAACAGAAGCGAGCGTTTAGTGCTACACAGCACATCGTGAAGAAAAGTCGAGCAGACGCAGGCAAGGCGAAACTCACATTGGACGTGAGGAGACCAAAATATGGCACGTTCGCCCCCTTCGCGAGCTCGCCAAACTGGGTCGTGTACTCCAAATCCACTGCCATCATCATCAAAATGATCGCACTGCTGTCAGTTTTTAAGAAAATGGCAGCAATCCCATACGCTATGCAACTGTGTGATCGTATTGTACCTTTGCGGAATGCCTCCGCCGATCCAGCATCTTTGCGGGTCGTGCCCAAGCACGAGAACGCGGCATCGATCTTCTCTTCCGGATGGATCACCACTTGCGTTGACGACGACAATTGGTCAAAGTCCACCTGGCGGATCTCAAGTTTGCTCTGCGCCTGCGTCACGTCCATCGCGGGGAACGTCGTCGCCCATTTCGTCTCGGGGATCTCGCGACGCGAGAGCGCGATCACCTTGGCGCACTTGGCGGATTGCACGAGCTCAGCGACGAGATCGCGACCCACAGCGCCCGTTGATCCGATCACGAGTGCGACGTACGACATCTTGGCTTCTTTGTTATCAGCAGCTCTTTGCTTTTGCTTTTGTTCTTCGCTTTTCGTTTGTTTGTTGGGACTTAATTAATGACGCGTGTGACAAATCAACCGTAATCACCCAAAATCCCACATCCACACATTACGTCATCGACATACATAAAAGAGGAACCGAATCGTAAACTAGCAGCACATTGGATAACGATGGACATTTGAGGACACATTTCAAGAAATGGAATCCATATTGGAGACAACCAAAATACAAAATCAGCAATTAGGACAATGTCATCTGGGGTTTGTTGCGAAAGCGACCCTTTCGAGTATTGGGGTTATTGTCACACTTTGATGATGTGCAATACTTTACTCTCCAATTTGACTATTGTACATTGCAAAATGCCATTTCGATTCGGATCTCTGTATTGCGGGTACGCACGGTATAGAGGTGCAAACATTGGAAAATGCATGCAACAACGTGATTCTTGTGCGGTTTCCAAAACACCTGGAAGGAATGGAGGCACTTACTCAGTAAACCAAACCCCAAATATACTCGTCCTTGATACGCGCATCCGTGAACACCGGTGTGTCCTGACGGTTGACGACGTCCCACACAGACTTGGTCAGGAACACACCGCGCACGTAGCGTGTCCACGTGGCGCAGTTGTCGCCGCGGAACTTGTCGATGGCGGTCATGGTGTCGGTCTTGGTCGTTGTCATCGTTGGGGTCACAACCTGCGAAAAGGTCAGAGCAGAGTCGGAGACTTGGAGAGGAAGTTGCGCAGGAGAATGGA
>JAASGH010000107.1:0-61648 GCA_023334155.1 Globisporangium heterothallicum
CACCCCAACTCAGGGGACGTTCAAGCAGTTCGTAGACTTGGAGGACGTCGGTCTTGTGTTTGCAACCAAGGAGACGAGCCATCCCCATCGACGGATTCAATTCGCGCGCGCTCAACAATGCTGACCGGCGACGCGTGTGAAACCGCAAAAGACATTACAGGATGAGCTCATAGGTGGTGTGCTTGTGGGGGTATCCCGGCATTGTGTCGCGCCACGAGGCAGTAGCCGAGCATTGACCGCTCTCCCACCCGCTCTCGCTCGTACCAGCGAATGAGTGACCACTTGGACCGAAACAACGATGTCGGCATCCTTGGGCACGAAGAGGCTGGCGGAGTTCCTCACTCTCGGACGCTGGGTGTACTATTTGGGTTTACGCTGCACAGTCTTGCGTTCACAGAGCGTCCTCGCGGGCAATTCTTCTTCGGTGTTTCTCACTCGTATCTTGTTGTGTGATGTCGACTTTTTTTATTTTCTGTGTGTCTATTGCGTGTTTTCTATTTTATATATAAATCTAGTCATCTTTCCCAGGTTTGTCGGTCGCTTGACAAGTCACATTTCTCGCTCTCGGAGAAGTCGTCTACAAAGCCAATCGAATGGATTTCTGGACGTAGTTGCGCTTGGGTTTCTTTGTGACAGTGACTTGGATTTCATGGAACGCTTTGGTTTTCTCGACCGCGTGTTTCTCTTTGTGCGCATGGTGGTCGGATTTCGGGTCGTTCGAGCAGTCCACACAGCGACAGTGGGCTGTGCACGCGATCCCGTTTTGGTAGCATTCGCAGTATTTCTTCAAGCACTTGGATTTCTTGCAGCGACAGCCTCGCAGGACCACAGAACTGGATTTCTAGTGCAGACGAAAAGAAAAGTGAGCGTTTCGAGACACTCGCACGCTTTGCCTCGTACCAAGAGTGATGCGAGTACAAAAAGTGCACAAACCTGCGGCAGAAGCTGCAAAAATCCGGTGGTGACAGCATTCTGCTGCAGCGACGCATACGAAAACGCGCGCGGGTCGTTTGCTAAATAATTCTGAATGGCTTCGATGCGCTGCTCTTTGTTTTGACGCGAATTCTTGCAGTCGTCGCATGCACAGCTCGGATGGCAGAACCCGCGGGTGCTGAAGCATACGCAATACCTGCAGAATTCACACAACAAGACGCAAGCGCATACCAGTCAGCCAATCCATCGAGACAAAGAACAACCATTCAACGCAACAACAAAAACGCACATTTTCAAGCAGCCTGTCTTGCACCCGCAGCAAGTGTTGGACGAAACACTCGCGTCTTGGATTTGCTGGGCATGCCGACGCAGGATTCGCTGGCGGCGCTCGTCTTTCTCTTTCTCAAGTCGCGCTTGCGCTTCACGACACGGATCCGCCATCGAGTGCTCTTTTCCCGGAAGGTGCTGGTCGCTCGCTAGTCGACTGGTGCTGCTACTATTACTATTCTGTTGACTGCTTCCGGCTGAGGCAACAAACATGTTCTTGTTCGATGACTGCTGCTGCTGCTGCTGTTTCTTCTGGCGCGGCTCAAACAGCTTCGCGTCTTCAAGCGCTTCGACCGACACTGGGATCGAATGCTTACCGTACTTGCGCTCCGACAGCGCGACGAGCATATCGAGCCATGCCAGGTTTTCGCTCTCGTGGTCCTTGTCAAACGTAGAGCCAGGAGCTGGGGAGTGGTTTTGGAGCTGACGGCATTCATCCATGGAGCGGTGCTTGCGCTTATGGCCACTCAGTGGGGCTCTCACGGCCACGACGCCTCCAGACGGTTGCAGTCGCTTGGACTGCGACGGAACCGATGGCGTCGGGGTTAAACGATTGCCATCGAGGACTTGCAGGGCTTGACGACGTGGCGTGCTTTGCTGCTTCCGATGGGTACCCACTGGACTGCTACTCTGCCTTCTTGTCGCACTGTGGCTGTCCTTGGAGGCGCTGGTGGAGTTGGCGCTTTTGATGTACGGCGGAGAGGTTGTCACGCGTTTGAGAGCTCGTGGTGGACCGAGTTTGGCTTCGTTTGCGACGACTCCTGCGGCGGCGGGTGCGCAATTCTCCTGTGCATCCACTGGATCCACTGCTCGCGTCACTCGCGTCGATGGCGATCCGCGTACGGCGCGCGCGCTCCCCATTCCAGAGCCCACCATGATCGCTTCAAGTCTCGTGGCAGGACCGCGCAATTTTTCAAACTGAGAAACCAAACTGCATCCGCGCGTTGTCGACTCGAACTGTCTAGATGTAGAGAAAAAATGCAAATTTTGGACGCAGCGTTTGAATTCAAACGGAAAAAAAGCGCCAAAAACGAGAGTTTTGTTGATTTGAGTTGCTTTTTTCTCGAAATTTCAACAAAGGGGTACAAAGAGCGGTCGATTAAGTGCGATGGAGTACTGGCAGCAGTCGCTAACGTACGAGTGCGTTTCTGACATTTTGGGGTATGTTGGCGAGAATGGAAATTGAGTTTACTTGATTTTCTGTTTGCGACGATTCTCCTATGTAATGAAGTCGCAACGATTGGAAATGCTCGCGGCGATGAGCGAACGCCACTGCACTCTCATGTCAGTCGACGCCTCGCTGTCAGAGATGCCGATTGCGAGCTGTCAGCACCACTTCTTGGTCGACGTCGATGGTATGAGCAAAAGTAATGCAGCATCAATTATCAGAACGGATGAGGCATTCCACTCAAGCGAGAATCCCGTCATGCCACAACAGCTGCAAACAAGGTTGAAACTACACTCGCCATTCACAACATCATGGCAACAAAAAGAAAAAGGTCAATATCCTCGATCAACCTGCGTGCCGTCCACTGGACCAGCAGCTGCAACAACAATAGTGGTGCCAACTCACATGCTTGGAGCGGCGGAACTTCGGGAGCGTATCGCGTTCGAGCATCTTTGTGATCGATTTCTGGGCCGGGACAAACAGAGTCCGCGTCGGGTTGTCCAAATGCGACACAATCTCGTTGACGATCGAGCTTTCCACGTTGACCTGCAGCTTGGCGTGGCTCGAGATGTACTTGCGATAGATTTTCTGGGCACGAAGTTTCAGGTAATTCTGGTGCGGGATGTCTTTAAACTCATTGCAATCGAGCCAAAAGTAGATGCTCTCCGTGCAAAAACTGACATCATGCAAAAAACCAGAGCACGGGTTAGTCTCAGACACAACAACAACCGCAGCATTGCCAAGTGCGCCACGCACATCTCCTCCGAGAAAAACAGAAACAGCGCTCGCGTTTCCTGGTGCTCCAAGATGAGAGCCACCGTGACCTGGTCTTCTGCCAGCTCTTGCCGAGGAGAAGCCTCCACCGCGCCGGAATTTCGCACCCGAGACGCCACTGTGGCAGGACGAACTGCAGTAGCGGAATCCTCGATTGCACCGTGTCTACCACCACCGCGACCTTGGATCTCTTCGCTGGAACCGTCGCCACTCGCCACGAGTCTCGCTGTCTGCAATTCCGTGGTGGTGGTGCGGATCGTGCGATAGACTTCACTTTGCTGGAATTTCGGAAACAGCGTCGTCGCGAAAAACGACAGAATCTCTTCTTGCACCTTGTTGAACATCGCTGGACTGGGGTGACTCAACTTGGTTTGGATCTCGGTGCGAATCGCGGGTTCGCACGCCACAAATTCCCGCGATGCTGGGTCGCAAAAGCGGTGGAACAGTTTCTTGGCCTGGCGACTCAGGTAGTCCGACGTCGGGAACTGCTGGAAACTCACGATCTCAACGTAAAAGTAGAGCTCGTTCGCGCACTGCTCTTTCTCCAAGAACAACCGGAAAAAGCGACGCAAAAACGCCACATCCAAAAATTCTCGCAGCGGAATCTTCGCAACATCGACCCAGTCGCCACTAGAGCTTCTGCTAGTCCCCCCTTGAGCATGGCTACTCGCTTTCATGTCGACCACCCCGCCACTGGACACCCCAAAATGAGGCAGTTTGTGCAGCGCAGTCATCATATCGAGGTACAATTTGTGATGACGGAATGTGTCCAAATAATTGTGCTCCAAAAAGGTGAACACATACTTTTGCGCATCCGAGAAGGTGTGCTCCGTAGGCGCCGACAGCTTCCATAGAATATCGCGTCGTACATCTGCCGGCAGCTCAACCTCAAGCTTCCCACCGCGACGCACAAACCTGTCAAAGATTTTCCGCGCCTTGCACTGGATGTAATGTTTCTGGCCATGCGGGAGCAGCTGGAACTCCGCGACCTCTTTGTAAAAGAGCAGCATGTGCTCCAGCCCTTCTTCCTTGAGGAACTCGCGCAGGTAGTTGGCACCGCTGCCGTCCACGATATCGAGTAAACTCAGCAACGGACCCGTCCCGGTGTACATTTGGTCAGACTTTGCGAAGGCTTCGTTGCCGTCGCCACGCGCACTACCCGCTCCAGCGGATGCATCCGAGCTGACACCACTACCTGCATCCGGAGCACTCCTCTTCGTGGTCGATGCACTCGTTTTGACCGAGGCTTGCCGCTTTTTCGCGGCGGAGTAAGCGATGTACCCGGATGTGCTGTAGAACGGATCGAGGTGCGAGTGTACGAGCTCCGCACTGCAGAGCAGCACCGCGTCGTTGAACACCTCCGCGCCAAGCGGGTATTCCACAATCTCGCGCAAAAGCTTTCCCTTGACGGCTCCACTCAAGCAGATCTCGGCCTTCGACCCGAACCGGATGTATTTGTTGAATATCTTTTGCGCTTGCCGCAGGCAATAGTCGTGATGAGACCCATCTCGCGCTGCTCGCAACCCCGGCTCCTGGTCAAACGTATGCACAAAGTCCTCAAACGTGAGCGCGTCGATGATGAACAGCAGCGCTTCCACAGAGTTGCGGTCTTGCAGGAATCCGCGAAACAGGCGACACAATGCCGGGGTGTTGAGGATCTCATTCAAGTGGCTACGACGGTCCCCCGAGGTTCCGAAGCTCACCTTGGCCAATCGAGCAAGCACGTTGCGCATGGACGCGCTCTTGGTCGCGTGCGTGTATCCTAGCTGTCCGTCGGCGCGAATGTACTCGTCGAAATGGGTCGTCACGACTTCGAGCGCATCCAAGAGAACCATCTTGAAGGGAAGCAGTGCCCGCTCGACGTTCTTGTCCTGTAAATGCTGAGCCAACGGCTCTCGCTCGGCCGCAGAGACCATCGGCAATTGCCGGAGCGATCCCTGTGCGATGTACACATCAAACAAACCGTTCATCAAGCCTAGTTGGAACGATCCGCCGCTTGGAATCTTGAGCAAATCGCTCATTTCGAGCCAAAAGAGCACACAATGCTCCCTATAATCCGTCGTAAAGCGGCTGCTGGTGAGTTTCGACATCCTTCGCTTCCGGAACTCCTCGCTGTCGTAGCGGTTTCCATCGGCATCGCGCACGTCTTTGAGCTTTTCCTGGAGCGCTGTGGCGTGTAGATACTTGAAAAAGCCGAGTCGCGCTCGTTCGTCTCGAAACAGCACGTCGACACCCACGGTCACTGGTTTCTTTGGACGGCGCATTTGCTTCCAGTTGCCGTCTAGGGACTCAACGTTAGCCTCGCTTGTACTGTGCTGCAGCGTTGGCCGTGAAGACGCATGGCTTCGAGGCGATGAGGCTGTAGCTTCGGCGTCCAAACTGTTTTGCTCTTGTGGTACGGTTTGTTTGGACGACTTCGCAGCAGCAAATGGGTTCGTGTTTGCGTCAGCAGGCGAGCGCTTGGACGAGCCATGGACGGCCAGTGTTTGGGATCGCTTCATCGGCGCAGACGTCTCCTTGCTTCCTGCTTTGACTGCTTGACGCGCTGCAGCATCAATTGGGGATCTTTGTGGCGAAACCGGATGGGGAGCGACTAGATTTTTCGCACTTGCTCCTTTTTCTGAAGCAAATCGATGCGGAGGAAGCGCGTTCGCGTCCTGGACAGCCGCTGCAGACGACGTCGATTGCCCTGACGGCGCGTGGTCGATCACCGATCCTCGGAATGTGCTAAGACAAAGTCCCATGGTCCTACCGTCAACTCCCCTATTGCCAGCGATGTGCGCCACCACCAATACTCTTTGCTTTCGACAATCCAGGAGCGGAAAAGCACGACACAGGATACAACCAACGCTTCTTCACCTTTCCATCAGCACGCAGCACTCTATCCTGCGCTCGTGCTTCGCTTTCGAAAGGTTGGACGCTTGCGTTGACTCGTGTTGCCGATTGTGTCGTCACTCTTCACAACGCGCTCTGCTTGCTCTGACTGGATCAGAAACGACCAAACCCGCCGTCGATGGACGAAAATAAAACGCTGCATCGATGCCGCGCACCGACAGACTTTCCCCACGAGCATCGGCACATTCAACAGAACAAACGATGCAATTTGCGAGCAAACACGCAAAAGCTTGCTCAAAAATAGTCCTCCCCACAGCTTTGAAACGATTCCTTCGGTGGACAACCAAAGTTAGAGGATGAGCTTTTCACGAGCACACTGAAACCGAGACCGAGGTCGCCACCATAATTGTTCCTTCAAACCAAACTGGACGGATACTCAGCTAACACACATGGCTACAATAAAAAGACAATTCGGAAAACAAGGACAGCTTAGGGTGGTAAAATCGCGACGGGCGTCTTGTTCTGGATCACGTTCGACGCCGCGTCCGCAAGCTTCTTCATCATCGAATACTGACTTCGCGTCAGTTTGCGTGGCTCGAAATCCAAGCAGCACAGGGAGCCCACGACTGTGCCGTCTTTCGCGGTGATCGGAAACCCACAGTAGAAACGGATCCCGCTTTTCGCGACAGCGTCCAGGTGGCAAAATCGTACGTCGGCTTCCGGGTGAAGGAGCAACAGCGGCTTGTCGTCCATGAGCAAGTGCGAGCAGAACGTCTGGTTGCGTGCCATTCGGATGCGATGGAGATCCTTCACGTTGCACGCAAGGATAAGCTCGCTTTCTTGGTCGATGATCGTGATCTGGCCGATCGTGCAATTGAGCTCCTGGGACGCAAGGGAACAAATGAGGTTCAGCTCTGCGACCTCGCCCAAGTTCAAAAAGTTGCCTTCCGTGATCGCGTGAAGCCGTTGCGCTTCATTTTCGGGAATGGGGAAGTCAGGGACGGTCGTCGATGGGCTTTCCGGCATGTGAATGGGGTAGTTTCTCCATTCCGCGTTTGCCAGCGTGCATTCCTCGAGCGAAGGTTGAGGTTCAAGCTCGAAGCATCTCTCGAGGACTTCAATGGGGTCCTCTTCAGAGTTCCGAATCGCGTTGCCGTCGGCAGGGTCGTGCATTGTCGCTGACTCGCCGCGTTCCTTGCGATTTTGCTCGCTCTGGTTCAGGATATGCTCGGTCACGAACATTGCGGCTGCTCTGGTCGCTTCGTCCGAGCCAGAAAGTGCATCTTCCAGCAGACTCATGAGCGCTCTACCTGGTGGCTCCGTATTCCTGCTGTTCTTGCACTCATCCGGCTCGACGCGCACAGGGCATCTCGTTTGAGAGCTAACCTCAGAGTACTCGCACGAGTCCACACACTCGAGGCATCTTGTGCAGACCAAGATCGACGTGACCTTGCGGTTGTGGGTTTCGATCTTCTCCTGGGACCAGCACTTGTCACAGACATAGTATGCGCACATGTAGCAGCGCTTCTTCTTTGTCAGGAAGTACAGATTCTTGGTGCAACACGTGCAACGCGAGTTCTTCACTGCAAACGCCGAGCGGTTCGCCAGTTTCTGGTATCCAAGGCGTCTCCTGCGAACAATCTCGGGGATTCGACTCACTCCCTTGGCGAGCATCCGGAGCCTCGCATTGGTTGCCTTGAGCGATACTACGCCATCATCCCCCTTCTTGTCGTTGGCTTTGCTAGCACACTTGCCGTGGAAGAAGATCTTCACATACCGAGACTGCGGTATTTTCTCAACGAGGAAAGCGGTCGTGATATCGCGAAGCTGGTCGACTCGAGAGCGGGATGCCCTCCCCACCCTGATTTCGGAGGAGGCGATGGTGCTTTGGTTCATGCGAAAGCTGTTGCCACTTGGACAGCGGTCGTACGACTCGACGAAACACCATTCTTCATTGCGAGCAAACATGTTGGAGCGCACGAACGATCCGGTCTTCACCGCGACGCAGTCGCTGGCGCCAAGACGCGAGGCAATACCCTCCGATATCAACACGTCCGGGTTGATCACGTGCACGACGGACCCGTAGATAAACTCGTTCTTGTACAGTGCTTTCATCGATGCATTCAAGTCGGGGTCAGTCGTCGATTTCAACACACTGATCACTTCTTCGATGCTGCACCGGATGTTCCCTGTCGTGAGCACTTGCGATTGTTTGCGCTCACCACCGGAGTGCATCGAGAAGAGTGTGAATCCCTTGCGTTTCGCCTTCATCGACCATTTCTTTAGCTCGACAGTCATAAGTGTGTCAAAGTCGATCTGGTCGCTTGTGAGCTTGGCATAGAAGTAGAGTTCCTGGTCGCTCAGGTTTACTCGCCGAAAGCTGGTCGATCGCGAGCCTGCGCCTTCGGTCAAGCTTGAGAACCATGTCGGGTCTTCCAAGCTCGTGGATCGCTCCGAGCCTGCGTGTTGCTGGTTTGGCGTGCATAGGATAGGAATGCCAGAGGGGCTGCTAAGCGGCGAGCTGGTGCGTCGCCTCGATCTCTGGCTCGACGTGCGTTCAGCAAAAGGGGTAGCGTGGTTGACAGCACTGCGCATCGTGTTGTCAGGTAGTGCTGAGGTATTCGCACATGGAGGTGCAGCTGTCGATTTGGTTCCACTTCAACTCGGATGCTCTCTGGCGGGGCTTTCTTCTGGACGTTCGGGTGTGTGGAAAATGAGACTCCTGGGACCAAAACGCACATCTACCATTCATTTTTGTTTTGCAGAGCAACATCCTTTGAGTGAATATGGAAGAATGCGGTGAGAAACTGCCGAGATCCCTCAGTTTCTTTCCAATCGAACGTTAAGTGATCAGGACACCAAATCGCAAAAGCGAACATATCTATCACAAAAGTGATCATTTCGGGTTCAGCGACAAGAATAGGAGCTCGTGATTGGCTACAACTGATGGGTGAAAGGGTCCTCGATGAAGACCACATCTGCATATCGATCGATTTGTGAGGGGTATGCGATACAATCGGGATGCTTTTGCAAGCACAGTATTTTCGATTAGTGTTTCGTAAAATGCACAAAATGAACCATCGACTTCTTTCGCACATCGCATAAGAGAGGGTGTCTTCCGATTCTTCAGCTCATCGAGAGGATGGAATAGTGACTTCCCCGCCCGCTTTAGTGCCTGCGTCCCAGCATATTCGTCCACCTGTCGCATTTGCGAGTTTTTTGAGTGGAAGGAGAAAGACGAGAAGAGAAAAATGGCGTTAATGCAGACCTGTCGACGCCTTGCGCAGCGCCAGACCGCGCTGCAACGTGCCGCGCCGCGCTCGGCGGTGCAGCTCCCGCTGACGCGCAGCCGCGACGACGACAGCCAGCAGCGAACGATCCGTTCGTTCCACTCGACACCACAGCGCGAGTCGGCGATTCTCTTTGCCGGACTCGGTGTCGCTGGTGCCGCGATGGGTGCCAAGTACCTCGTCCAGGTATGGGGACATTATTGCATGTAGTCCTCGTGCAGCGTGATATATTCCCCTTCGCCAGTGCATACAACGTGTTGTGTGTGTGCATGAATGTGTGTGTCGCATTGTCGATTACTGAGCATCGCTGTTTGTCTTGGTGTCCTGTGATGCACAGGCGTACGAATCGTACAAGGCGCGTCCAAAGAGCGAAGTGAGCGCGTGGACGTCGCGCAACTTTTACGACGGTCCGTTCGAAGACAAGATGACGCGTCGGGAAGCAGCGCTGATCTTGGGCGTGCGTGAAAGCGCGTCGGAAGAGCGCATTCGGAACGCGCACCGTAAACTGCTGATCTTGAACCACCCCGACACCGGCGGTTCGACTTTCATCGCGACGAAGATCAACCAGGCCAAGGAGCTCTTGCTTGGAGGCTCCAAGTAAAGCCACTTGCGTGCGGTCCACATTCGAAGAAAGAGAAGCATGGTGCTGGACGAGACAGGGAGCGTTGCTTTTGTGCGCTGTGATTGAAAGTTTGTATGCGAGAAGCGACAATACAAAGGACCCTGAACACGCTCGAAGACAAATAGATATATTTTTTGCTTGTTTTGAGCCAATATGCGGGTTGTGTATTTGTGTTCTACGACGCAACGTTCAAGTTCGTTGACCCGTTTACGAAACAAAAGCGCCGCTCGCTGTTGGAGATGCCACAGATGCAGTGGGCTGCGCATTCGGTGCAATGGAACCCATGCGCTTGACCTGCATTTGCTGCAGCAGCTGGGTCACATCGCCCGCACTCTCGTAGTGGAACGAAACCTTGGACTGGATTAAATCCACGAGCGAAGCGAAACTTTTCTCAAACTCCAACTGCAGCGGGGACAGAACGCTATCGTCGTCTGGCAACATTGACATCGTCAAAAGTCCGCTGGTGGAGGAATTCGAAAGCTTGTTTGAGCTGCCGGTGACGTTCGCTGGACCTCCTGGAGTGAATGGCGTTGATATGCTGCTGCTGCTGATAAAGCTGCTCGACTCACTGTTGGTCTGCAGCTGGGAAATCGTAAATCCTGGCGCTGAGTTCGCCGAGATTATCGACGATTGGGAGCTCGCTCGACGGTAAGCCTCTCGACTGATCAGCAGGCACTGCCAGCACAGTTTCAGAAAATGAACAAGTAAGTTTGCCAAATGGTGCCGCTTTTGCATACTCTCGTCAGCGCTCATCACTGCACCGCGTGCATCCAGCAACGGGGGAAGCCTGTCAACCGGTGGTTGATCCACATCGCTCTCAGGATCCTGGTTTACAGCAATCGATGCGAGAAAGGACTCGACCACTTCAGGGATCCCGCCGTGCACATGGGTGTCCACACTGCCTTTCAGCACAAGCGTCAACGTTTTCAAGTCGGTTCGCCTTTGGATCTCTTTGTTGATCTCATCCTGCAACAACAGGCAGCGCTTCTGGATATCGTCCATCGAGTTCTCAATGGGACATCGAATCTCTTCGCGTCGCTCCACTACCACTTGGCGATTGAGTGTGCACGGAAATGGTTGGGCCACCGAAAGGTACACCATCCGCTTCATCTGCTCGCAGGTTCTCCCGTAGGAAGAGCTCCCGAGCGTAAACGGCATTGCAAACTTGAACACTGTCAGTGTGCATGGATCTTGTTGCGAATTGGTCGCTCTGTCGCCTTTTTTCACTTGTTCGACTGATGTCACGCGCATGAAGATCACGTTGGGTTGGTCATCGCCGATAAGAGGTTTGGATTCCGGTACAACATCAACTCGCTCGCTAATTGGATACTTCACTCGCAGCATTGCCTTCATCTCACTCACGAACTCACCCAGCGACATGAACTTATTCCGTTTGTAGATGTACTCGTGCTTGGAAATGTGTGTTGACACGCAGTCTCCAGTATATGCAACCCGGTAGAACGCATGTCCATTGCCATACCCTCCATTTACTGCTTCAGCTTCAGCGTGGTGATAAATCGCTCGCTCCAAGTACTTGAGGGTTTCCAAGTATTCCGAGTATCGCTTCTGCTCTTTCAGACAGGAAAGCAACTGCTCGCTAATAGCGATTTGCTGCTCCATCCACGCTGCCTTTTCAGCCAACTCTCTCGCAATCGCCAGTTCTTTGACTTCCCAACACAAGAACTCTCCTCGCTCGTCGTCCTGCACTATTTGTTTCGTAAACTCGATGCATTCCAGTTTGCAGCAAGCCGCCTCTGCATACTTCTGTCGAATGATATGAAGCCGCAGCAATGCGTCCAGCCATATCTTCTTTTCCTCCAAAAGCCAGAACGGAGAAATCGCACGGACGATCCGAAACAGACCTTCTTCGATCTCCTCGTAGTCGCGCAGTTGCTCGGGAGTGGCTACAGCAACCTGCCACATTTCAAACACTTTGATCTGCGTTATCAATCCATTCAAAAGCTCCTTGAACTGGATATGAAATGCTTGCGTCGCATTATCCTCCGTGAAGGGATACTGACGCATTTCCTCAACCGCGTCTCGTAGCGACTCGGTTGGCAGCACTGGTTGGCCAGAGCCGCTCGAAAAAAACAGCGAGCAAAACACCTTGAAAATTGGTCGCTTCATCAGCAGAAAACTCCCCGTCTGGTCGTAGCACACGGCAATCAGCTTGCACAAAAGTTTCGCCGCATGCTGCCGCACTCCGATCGACTTGCCTGTTGCAGCGATAGTCAGCAGCAACTGGACTCGGCACCGATCGTGGATCAACGGGAGATCCGCTATTCGACACGCGAATAAGGCTCGCTGGAAGCGCACGAGAAAGATCTCAAGGTACTGAAACAGATCGTTCAAGAAGCACTGGTCTTTGTCCTCTTCGTCCTCTTCGTCCTCGTCGGCGTCTTCTTCAACATCCCCATCGAAACTGCTGTACAAAGTTTCGATCGTGTTCGCCCTCTTGATCAGCAAGAATAGCAAATCCGTCAACGATCCAAGAAATGCGTAGGCTTGATCGACAGTCACGCTTTCCAGAGACGCTGCAGTCTGCTGCTTTGGCTGATCGTGTCCTCCGCACCTGCAATCAAACGGTTCTTCAATCAGTCGAATCACCCATTCGAACTGATCCACCGCAGTGCGAAGAGTTCGCAGCATAGTGACTGCGACAATACGATAGAGATATTTCATGTGCACGTCGTAATCACCCAAATCATCCTCGTCTGATATTTGGGACGCGCTGACCGGTGCTGATGCGCCGATATTCGCAACAGACCCAGACTTTCCTTCGCCCCCAAAACTAGTCGACGTTCGCCGCGGGACAGCTGTGTAGTTTTTCCCCCAGTTGCGCGGGAGGGATTTATTGCTCGGATTTCGAGTCGCGCCGGATGGAGTGCTGGACCCTAGTGCGTTGCTGCTGCCTACCGAAACCAGCTTTGGATTCGAACTGCGTAGTGCACTACTGGCAGCTCCACTGCTCTTTCCAGTGGGATAGGATCCGCTTGATCCGGCAACACTGCACCCATCCGTTGAAACGGAGTTGCGCTGCCGACTGATGCGACGGTGCCGTAGATTCATTTCGATATCCAAGAGCGACAACCGCCCTTCGCGAGTGACCAGATCGGGAGAAAGTAGCTGCTGCCACAACATCCCACCAGACACCGACAACTCATCGACCAGGAAAACCTCAATGATGTGTCGAACCAATGCCAAGCACGCGTGGACACGAACCTCGTCATACGATACCTCGCTGCATCTCCCACTGCGCTTCGAGTACTCTGTCAGCGCGTCAGCTTTTCGCTCCCATCCAGTAATCTTCAACATGCTTCGTCTCTGCCATCTCTTGCACATGTCACTTTGCTATTCGCCGCAAGCAAGGAAGAACACATCAGGTACAAGGGAGGCAGAAGAGAAGTACAAACACGGGAGCGAGCTCAACGCACCTCTTGAACGATCTTCCTGTAGTGCATCAAAGCACCAGTTGGACTCAGGGGGATCGAAGGATTGAGGCAAGTTTCTCCGCTGCCTTGCCTCTCGGTTTTCGCTTCACCGTCAAACTGCTGGAAAAACCGCGAGAGATATTGGGTCGATACGCTGCTCAGCAAGTGCGCTACACAGATCAGCAACTCCTTTCGAAGTTCTTGAGCTTTGTCGTTCGAATCGCTTCCGCATGGCACCGAGATACTTGTTTCGCTGCTGCAGAGAAGCTTCCCGTCCGCTGTAAATTGGGCAACGCTCGGAAAGAACGAGAAATAGATCAGCGCAATCATTTCTTGGTGTTCTTGACTTTGGTGGTACTGGTTGTATGCTTGGGCGACGAACATCCGTCGGAGAAGACGCATAGCATCGCAGCGGATCTTCTCCTCTTTCTGTTCGTCCGCGACACATAGCAGCTTCTCGAAGACGAGCTTGGCAAGCCATGCGCTTCGTCGCGGAATGGCGGACGAAGACCTGCGCATCCGCTGAGTGTTCGGAGAGCACGCGCCATTCACAACTGCGAAAAACTCGAAATCAACCAGGATCCTGAGGAAGGGGAATAAAATATGCACCAACACATTCGCGTCGCATGGATTTCTATTCACCCACATCATGTACTGGGAGATGGCTCGTGCAGGAACCTGGTTTCTCGCCACCAGAAACAAGCCTCGGCAGAAGTACGCAATGCTACGGTTCACCTCTTTTTTCAACAAAAGACCGTTCGAATGACTCCCGATGCAGTGCACCAACTCAGATAGAACTGCCTCACTCAGCTCATCATCGTCATTGGACAGAACCATCGGAAGTAGCCCTCTTGCGCCGCCATTGTTAACGCAATGCTGACGAAGTGTGTGCATCGCCATGGATTTCAAAATAAGTTGCAGCAGCATATAGGCATACGCCAAGGACAGTCGCTTGGTTTCGACGTTGTCTTCAACTGGTGAGCTGTCTCGAAGAACAAGGAGCCACTCTATCAGGATAGCATGGAAAACCGATTGCGGTCGCTTGCTTTCGGATGTGCTTGCCGCGGACGACCCAGAAGGATTTTCGATCGCGTACTCGTCAAACACAATGTGGACGAAGTTGTGCAGGATTTGATTCACGTCTTGCTTCAGCGATCGATGTGGAGTCCAGCTGGCTTTCTCCAGTACTGCAAGAAATGCTCGAAATGCAGCCCAGCGAACGACGGCCGACCCAAAGCGCAAATACCCCAGGACGAACTTTGCAATGGGGAAGAAGAAGTAGCGCACATTGGTAGTGCTTGCTTGCCTCAACCCGAGCAACCGATTGACGATCTGGTCGTCATCAAACGTCTCGGCTTCTTTCGCATCAGATCCACACGGAAACGAGTGGAATGGCTGCAGAAATGTGGAGGCGGCTTTATCCTGACTGTGGATAGATGATAGAACTCTCGTCCGGCATGCCAGAGTTGTCCTGGCGTTATCCAACCCTGCTTCGCGCGCTGCAGACACATATCCAGGGGGAAGCGAGATAACTCCACCTGTAGTCGACGCTTTCGAAGCAATTGGCGCTGGGAAAACATTCATAACGTAGCTGTTGTCTTGCACAATTGTCCCATCTCTCTGCAAAACGGGTAAGACCGCATACCCCACGAGTTCTTGCTGCTGCTGGTTAGGCAGGAGTTTCTTGCAGTGGACATGGTAAAACGTGAACAGGATGTGGTGCGCCAACGTGAGCTTCTCTGGGAGGCAGATCTTGAACTCATTTTCGAACTGAGGGTTTTTCTGGTGGTAGTTCACCAGCGTGTACCCAGACGAGACGACTTCGTGATTTGGTCCGTAGATCGCTTCGAGCACGGCACCTTGAGGCTCGAAATCTTCAAGCCCGCACACGAAAGCCACTTCCTTTTGCAATAACTGCACACGAATGACTATGTTTCGGTATTGAAACCTCTCTAGATGGATCGGATACAGATAGAGCACGTTGATGTACGAGACAGCAACGGGACCGCATCCTGTGAGACCGAAAACTGACATCACCGATGGATGGCAGAAAGGCTGGACTTCGCGGCATTGAAGGAGCATCGAATCCATTTGCGACAGCACATCTTCAGGATTGCTCTCTTCTTGCGCTTGAGACGACTGCAATGCAGGGACTCTCGCACTCGAGAAGGGGTCAAGAATTTCCAAAATGGGCACAGATGCCAGGGACGTCGGAGTGTTTTTTCGAATACTGCGATTCTTGGTGCTGGTTTGGAACTTGGATTCCGCCAGACGCTGGTCATCAATTCGCTCAAGGTCGAACTCGCAAATGGACGGGACAACTTTTTCCCTGGAACGCAGTATAATGCAACAAAGCACGATCAGATGTCGATATCCACATTCACGCACAAGCTCCGACACTTACTTTAGCGTCCCCCGTACAGCTTCAGTGATAAGAGGCAGTCGTTGTTCATCACTCATGGCTGTGCGCTGGCGATAGAGAGTCATGGGACGACTGGAACCTTCCATTAGTGCGATTGCCCCCCACGCGAGAGTCTGCCGGTACCGACCAAGTCGGCGAAAGCAGTCGGCAGCTTTTTCCATCAGCTTGTGCTGCTCATTTTCAGACGTCAGCTTCTCAGGAGCACAGTACGGCGAAGTCGCGCTCTCACTGTCTCCCACCAGCACTTTTGAGACTTTAAGTACGATGTACAAATGCTGGGGTAGGTGGTTTGGCAACGCGTAAAAAAGGGCTTGAGGAGCTTTCGCTGACAGCATGGACGAGTGGCTCTTCATGACGCTCCCATTTAGACTCACAGCTCCTGGAACCGAATAGCTAAACTCCTCGGTGACACGGCAGCCGAGCGATATGTCGTAAACAGCCAAGCGGCAAAACAGCGGCTCCACCTGCGAGTACGAACATAAAAAGCAGACATGAGTATGTGAATCCTACAGCACATCCGAGCGCATTCACAAGAAACTCACCGTCCCAAGAGTGAATCGAAGGTGAATCGAGACCAGAAATGCGTGCGCATCTTCTATCGCAACGCGGGGCTCGAGAAATGATGGCAATGCTATTTCAGATGGGAACGTCAGCTCGCCTGCAGTGAAACGAGGCTCATAGTTCTTCAGCAGCGATTGCTCTTGACCCATCTCGGCTTTCCTGGGTATCGCATCGGACGGAGACGCTCGCAAGCGTAGAGCGCTCCACGACCGCGAGAATTCTCGAATAATCGGCGCTGCCTTCGGAGACGGGATGGGCAACGGAAGATTCAGCGGTTGGCTCCATTCGGGTCGGGGTATTTTCACCAGCTCAAGGGTTCCCTGTTCGATTCCAAATCCGGGGTGTCGTGCACACCCGTCATCTTCGCTGGAAAGCACACCGTCTGCATGGACACTGGATGTCGTAATGCGCAGTCGTGGCCGTTCGTTCTTATCTGCTTCGCCGGCTGCTGCTCTCACTTCGTCTTCTTTTTCGAGATCCGAGACAGCGGGTTCGACGACACATCCCGGGCGCTTCCCTCGATCCTCCTCGACTGCGTCCGTTCCCTCGATCTCTTCGGTCTCCATGTTGTTGTCCGCGCGATCGCTCCCTTCACTCTCGACTTGCTTCTCCATGCACGCACTCCTGCAACAGCACGCCGATCACCTTGCCACGCCGTGCGTCACCGTCGCTCGCCTGGCTTTCGTTCGGTTGTACTGCGCGCGCACCGCTTCACATGCACGTATTTATACTCCCATAGAAGAGCCGCATCCGTCCTTCCACGCGTCCATCGCCCCCTCCCCCGCCTTTTCGCGGCAACCAGTGAGAAAGAGAGAAAAAAGAAACCGCGACGTTGACGCGATTGGTTGAGCAGGAGATCTGAGCCGGAGCGCTCGCATTCCATCGACAACACACACACAAGAGAAAAACATTGTCGTGAAGGAATCCGTCGATCGATAGAGAGTGCCGTGCGCACCAAGCACGCGGCTCTCTCGTGGCCATCCCATCCGGGTGCTGCCGCCTTCACCCCCACATTGTTTTCGTGTGCGAGTTCGTCTTGCACACATGGACACACTTGGGAGCATTCGAGCGACATCTCGATTGCTGCGACATTCGAGCGACCCACACAAATGGTTGTCTCGAATCCGGTTGCCGACTATACAGAGAGCACATCCTCCCTAATGTGGATACGGTTGGAATGCCGATTATGTCAAAAGCACGATTATAGGACTTGATTTCGAGTCTAGTCGAGTCTCTGCCAATCAGCAAGTCTGTCGATCGAATCTTGAATGCACGGTTTCTAGCAATGTTTTCTATATTATTGAGCTACTCCTTGTGTCAGTTTTTAATGTTTCTCACAGGTCCTTTCCAGCTGTGCGATTGGGTTAAAAAGAATGTAAATCCATGATTGGCTAAATGCTGTTTCTAAAATACGCTTTGTAATACTCAGTCACCCTAACACATCAAGCTAACACAACATAGTACATTTGAGAATCGAATTGGATAAAGTCAGTGCAAAAATCGTCCAAAATCTCGGTCGGAATCGGCAAGAAAAGTTTATCTTGAAAAATGGAAGAGTCACTCCTTAAGTTCGCAGCAAATTCTGCGTTTTGCATTCGGAAATTAGCGCGAACATACCTGATTGGGCTATCTTTTTGACTGTTTCATAGTCTATATTTCTACAATATTGTTGATATATCGTATGTTTGACGGAAATAAGCGAGATTATTCTCTGTCGTAGTTTTCTCGACAGGAAATAAGCGTCAGCGTACTTTGTTCGCTTTCGGAAATAAGCGACCACTGACGCTCAGGATGCATCCATTTCTGATCCAGATGTACTTTCCATGCATGCGTCGACCTTCGCCAGATTAGTCACATGAAAAACCTGTTTCAACAGGTGACGAATCTCACAGCGATATCAAGACACTTGGCGTTCGGGTACCGTATAAGACAGCACTCGAGAAAAGCAAGCTCGTCGTTTCACAGGTGTGTTCGTGCAGCAGATCCACAGCAATGCGATGCACAACCTGCTCACCTAGTGAAGGCGATCTTTGCACTCCGAAGGATCTCGGGAGCAACCGTCATTTTGAAATTTACTAAGCCTCTGTTGCACTCCACCACCACCACAACCACGCCGCCACCCGACATGCGCATTGCAATTGCTGGAAGTGGATCGCTCGCCAAGTACCTCTCCGAGGAGCTCCCAAAAGCTGGCCACGAAGTCGTGATCCTCTCTAGATCGCACAAACCGTTCTTCGACGGCCAAGAAGGTGTTTCTCAGCGCCTGACCGACTACTCGCTGCCTCAGCTGGTCGACAAGATCAACGATTGTGACGCGATGGTCTGCACGATACTCGACTACACCGCTGGATTTGTTGACGTCTCCCTCGCCTTGCTCGAAGCCTGCAAGCGCAGTGCCAAATGCAAGCGCTTCATCCCAGCAGAGTACGGTGCGAACATTGAAGACTTTCCAGACCAGCCGAACTTCTACTACCTGAACCACGAGCCGGTGCGAGACGCACTGCGCAACCAGAGCGAGATCGAGTGGACGTTGCTTTGCGTGGGCTGGTTTGCCGACTACTTTGTTCCTCCTTCGAACCGGCATTTTCCGGATATGGAAGCCGGCTTTCCACTCAACCTGAGCGCTAAGACCATCAGGATCCCTGGGACGGGGAAAGAGCCCTTTGTGCTCAGCGCAGCGCGCGATGTGGCGCAAGCGATCGCCCAGCTGTTGAAGTCCCCCAAGGCATGGAGACCATACACCTTCATGCAAGGCGAAGAGACCACGTGGTTGCAGATCGTGGATTTCCTGAAGGAGACCACTCCCGACTTGAAGGTCACGTTCCTCAGTCTCACTACGTTGATCAACACCATCGTCGCGAAGCACCAAGAAGAGGAAGGGATTGCTGCTGAGTATGATGTTGTCACCGTCTCCGGTGCGGGTCAGTTCGATCCCATCAAGGTGAAGCGCGACCGAGCCGACTACTTCCCTACGGTTCACTTTCGCGGACTCCGTGACATCACCGATGATGCGAAGCGCAATCCTGGCATGAAGGTGTAGCAGCGCGAAGGTCAGAATTTGAGATGCAAAAAGCGACACAGCATGCGAGATGACAACGAGCACCAACACGGTTAAACAGACACCCTAAAATCTAAAAATCACAGATTAGCAGTTTTCAGCGACCCAAATGACAATCTGCGTCTTCCTTACATCCGCATGAACACCACATTCGTGTCATTCGCTTGCTGTATGTGTGAAGGTAATCTAGACGCATTTGGGGGACTCATATTGTGCTGCCTACTTGAACTCTTGCTTGATCACCTTGGCGATCGTGCTCAGCTGAATGTTGCTCGTCCCTCCGTAGATCGAGCCCACTTTCGAGTCTCGGAAGAACTTCTCGGCCAGCAACGACTTGGTGAAACCCACACCACCGAGCATTTCGATGCACTTGGACGCTGTTTTCTCGGCGACCCGAGAGGCAGTGAGCTTCGCCATGCACGATTGCTTCACGTAGGGAAGCCCTGCGTCCTTCAACCGCGCTGCGTTGTAGATGAGGAGGCGAGCGCTCTCGATATCCGTCGCCAGATCGGCGTACTGGTGTTGCATGGCTTGGAAACTGCCGATATCTCGTCCAAACTGCTGGCGTTGAAAGAGGTAGGGCATGGCGTGGTCGTACGCTCCCTGCGCGATGCCGAGCATCTGCGACGCGATGCCGATACGACCTTCGTTGAGCTGGCCGATCGCGATCGCGTACCCTTTCCCGACCTCGCCAATGATGTTCTCTTTGCGCACCTTGACGTTGCTCAGGTTCACCGCGCAGGTTGACGACGCACGGATACCCAGTTTGTCTTCTGGGGGACCAAAGTCGAGTCCTTCGGTGTCGCGGTCGACGATAAAGCAGGTAATGCCCTTGTACCCAAGCGACGGGTCCACGGTCGCAAAGATCAAAAACACATCGGCGTACTCGACGTTCGAGATCCACATCTTTTGGCCATTGAGCGTGTAGTAGCTGCCGTCGGCAGACACGTCGGCGCGGGTGCGCAGCGCAAACGCGTCGCTCCCAGACCCAGCCTCCGTCAAGCAAAAGCTGCCGACGACATCCGTCGTCAGGCGCGGCAAATACTTTTGTCGTTGCTCTTCGTTCGCGTGAAACTACATCGTACACCAACGCGTGCAACAAAACGTTAATTTGGAGCTGTCCTCGCGATCGACGGTTTACACGTGTGACCAACGCGATTGCTTACCAGGAACACATTGTTCACGACGGTGTTTTGCAAGTCGCAGAGCAACCCCACGCCAGCGTCCACTTTGGACAACTCTTCGATCGTCAAGCACAGACTCATGAACGAAGCCTCGGTGCCGCCGTATTCCGCAGGGATCTCCACCGACAGAAGCTAAACAAAACGCAAGTCAGTATCTCGATGTTCCCTTTCCTTCTCGTAGGCAATTCCAAGCGCACTAGCGTTACGCACCCCGTTTTCGAAAAGCCCGCGGATCACGTCGTGGTCCATGTCGCCTGTTTCGTCCATGGTCTTGACCTTTGGGAGAATCACATCGGCTGCAAACTTGGCGACTGCAATGCACACACATTTTGAGTTCGATCGATGTAGCTGCCTGCATATACAAAGAGCGTACCTGAGTCTTTAAACATCGTTTCTTCTTCCGTCAGCATCGTCAACGGCATCGGGCTCATCGCTTGCACGTCCACAAGGGGTTCCCGCACCGCCTGCTGGAGCGAGCGCACACCTCCAAGCTGGGTGCGCGGCGACAACGAACTCGTCTTCAACCCGCGCTGGGCGCTCTTCGTCAACGACGACGCGGTTCTACGCGCCGTAGCAGCCGTCGTGCGGAATGCCATAGTGACCTGGGAAGTGGACTTGTCTTCAACTCGGCGTAGCTCTTCGCGGGTCGAGAGCAAATCACGAAATGGGGGCAGTCGGTCACCATCATCGTCGTCTTCCGACGACAGCCGACCTCCCTCCGAGCGCGCTAGCGATTCGAGCACGTTCGCAGCGTCCTGGGACTCCGAGCACACACCTACGCCATGAGTTTTCCTTCCCAACTTCAAGACCACTCTCTCCTTCCATGTTCATGAAGCAGCGACTCGCCATACAAAGCGACATTGTGGCCAAGTTGAACCTGGCTTCCGCCAGCAAGTCACGTGCCTGTCGAGGATCGGGTCGTTCTTTCTCATGCGCTGATTGGCGGAAAGTGCAGAGAATCGGTCCGTTCTTTCTCGAGTGCTGATTGGCGAAAAGTGCGATCCTTGAGGACACAAAAAGTCTTCATGCTGACATGTGGCACTCTGAGGAAGGCGAATGGACGGAAGTGGCATATTTCGGAGAACGCAACCAGGTCGCTTTCCAAGCGTGCAGACAAGGATGTGCCGCATGCGGCGTCGCAAACATCTCAACCTCGGTCATTCCTGTCCAGAAGCAGCTTCGTCATGACAAAACTCATGCTCGGAAAGAAGCACTAAACTGAAGCATATACCAGCTCTCTTGGTACCGTAGGTAGCACTGTACTACTACTACTACCGCTTCGAGTCGACCACAAATGTCGCCGAATGCCTTTTGCTTTTCTGAAGGATGCCGTCGCACACGTCAATGTAGGTACAGTATCTTTGTCTCGCGCATTTCCATCTCCAGATTGCAGAGCGAATGAGGTTCACTCTGGATCCCCAACTTGAACGCCAGCATAAGGGAGGAAACCTGACTCAGGTCGATTCGTGCCACTGTGCTTTCGTCAACTTCAACCTGAGTCTCCAAGTCGTTCCCACGGTCAAACCTGAAAATGCGAGCGCCAACTTTTCGCGCTTGGTGGGCACCCGCATCTGCTCAGCTATCGCGCATCGCACATCGAGAACGAATCGCTGTGCGATTTCGGGTTGAGAGCACGTATCCCAGCGAAAGGCAAGCAGAGTCGCCGTCACCCTCGACAACGTGGTCGCATGGAAAAGCCTCCTTCATGGCTCCAGAAGTGGTCGCCGACGAAATCTTGTCGCGCTTCAATCGGAAGAGTATGTGATGACAAGCTGCATACTCAAAATGTCCTCAAACGATTTGATTTGACAAAGGAGCTGCGAACAGCTCTGGTGAATCGAAGCAGGGGGAAGGTCACAACAATTGCTCAGCTTCGTCCCCAACATGCAATTTGCTACTGCTGCAACAATCCTATTGTCTCACTTGAGCTACATTAGCGTCTCCTGAAAGCAGCACACATGCAGCGATGCCCGTCGACGTTCCAATCCGTAGCCTGACACTCCTTGCTGCAATACATGGCTGTGTGGCACTTGGCACAACGTTTCAGTGCTTTATCTGGCTGCTCTTCCTCCGCACACACCCAACAGATCGCATGCAGAGTCTTCACTCGAATCGTCCCAGTCGGATTGTCCGCATACAACATGATCGATCCATCATTAAAAATCCTCACGATCGGATTCAGCAACTCCAGTGTACGACCTGGGAGTATTTGTGCGATGAAAGCAGGAGTGGCATTGCAGATTGCAATGCGTGCCGGCTCGCGCTGCGAATCTTCTACAATCACGTGATACGCGGATCCCAAATCGGTGGGTACCGAGACCGCAATGCACTCAATCGAACGTCCCTTGAACTCACGATCCTGGAGTGCGCTAAACACTTCGTCAATGGTTGCTCGAGTCGCTTCAGTTGAGGCGACATCGTCACCTGAACACCTCGCTGGCGATGCGGAAATCGTAAACAGGATCGGCATACCGCGATTCGCATTCTTTAGCTGCGCGAACTCAGCATGATTCCTGCGCCACATTGAGCGCAGCATTGACGTGTCGGACCGAAGTTTTGGGTGGCGTCGCGGTCCAGGAAGCAATTCCCCTCCTCGCCTGGCACCGATTATCGGTGCTTCCATAAAACTGGTGTGTGGTCGCACGATCTCAGGAGCGAAGAAACTGAGAAATGTTTCGAGTGCGTGTTGGATGGGAGTAACACACTCTTGTCGACGAAGAAAATCTGGTAAACGCTGATTGAAAGTCACTCCCTCACAATAGTGCACCGATGCCTCTTTCATAGCTTTCACAACATGGGAGCGAAGCTGCTCAGAAGGTTCGGACCCGTCAACATTCATCACCGCCAGAAGTCCCAGCACAAAGTGCGCTTCTCCAACACCGCGATGGCCATCGGCACGTGCGTGCTTGAGGTACCGAGCAAGCAGCTCGCGGGCTGATGCGAATTGACCTGCCTGGAAGTACGCGGTCGCGGTATCGTACAGCAATCCGATTGCGATGGGGTCGCTGTCGTCATCAGGGTGTGGCAACAGGGAGCGTGCCTTTTGGAGGAGGGAAATGCCGAGGTCTGCGTCGTCAGCGAGCTCTTTGGACATATTCACGCGAGCAGCACGTCTCGTTACGGCCAAGTCGTTGGGAAACTTTTGGTGCGCTAAGTTCCAAAAGGAAATCATAGTTGATGGATCCGAAAAGTTCTGTAATAACGCCATATCAGCATTCAGAAGGACGCCCTTGCCCAAGAGTCTGTCCACTGCTTCGTTCGCCGCTCGGATTTCTGCGATTGTGAACACTAATCGCCCACCATCGATCCGCTCAGCCTTCGAAGCGAGTTGAACGACCTTGATCAGACTCTCGAGGTCCGGTCTAGTATGGTGACTCGCTTCGATCATCAATTCTTTGGCTGCAAGCAGACGCTTTCCGAATGGAGTGTCGACGGCACGCAGTTCCTCCAAAGACGGCGTCTTCATCCAGCGTTGACTGCTGTTATTGCATTCGAGTTCTTGTGTGTGAGGCTCGAAATCACAAGTCGTGTCGAGTCCAACCTCTTCCTTCATTCTGGATAGGGCACGATACTGGCGAGCACGTTCTGCAGCTGGTTGACATCCAAATACGCAAGCAGACTCCGCCCAACGAGCCGCGGTCTCGAAGTCGCTAAGAGATGCGTGAATCGACGCAAGATTAGCCATCGACTCGTGGTTTAGCATCTCCGCACTCTGACGAAAGAGATCACGTGCTCTTGGTAAATCCACACCCAGACCGTGCGTACCTTGAGTCAGGCACACTCCCAAATTATTGCAACCAGTACCTGCACCAAGGTCTGCCGCTGATTCCCAATACTCGCGTGCTCGATCCTCGTCTCGCTCGAAGTGAACCCCGTCATTGTACAAGTTACCGAGACTGCCCAAGGCTTCGCCAATACAGACTTTCTCGTGGGGTAGCGACGAAACAGGTTCGGAGACTACCTTTTCCAACCATTTCACAGCTTCTGTGATATCCTGTTTCATACCATCGCCGTTGACTAGCATAACGGCATAGTTGTACATACCCTCTGCACTTCCGGCATTCGCCGCAGCCTTGAATTCGCGCGCAGCATCGAGCAGTCTACCTTCATTCAATGCGCGGTGGCCGATACGGACATGACTTTCAGCACCCACACCATTCACATCCGTTTTCGACAGCATGCCGAGAGCAGCACTGAGGTCATCCATTCTGTTGCGACTCTGCATTGCCTGTCTTGTCCTGCAGTATGCCTTCTTCTGCATGCACATTGGTCGAGACGCCATGCTCGCACTCTCACGGTGCACCTTCTGATCGCGCAGGAGTCGGTATTCCGCCATCTTCTTTTCGAGTTCTCGAACTAAGGCGGTATCCCGTTCTGCGTTCGCAAGACCCACCGCAGTCTCCAAGCGAGACACAGCTCTGTCGTGTTGGGATGCCGCGTGATACACTTCTGCGAGTCGCACATGTGCCTTCGTCCATTGTGGCGCAATGTCAACTGCTTGCTTGGCGTCCTGCATGGCTGCTGCATCCTCTCGCAAGTGAAGTCTCGCAGCGGCACGGTTGCTGTACAGGTGCGCCAACACCAACGGGTCAACAGCGCCAGATAGTTGCACACCTTTGGTGTACAAGCGCTCCGCCTCCTCGTAATCTCTGGTGCGAAAGCATCGATTGCCCTCTGCTTTCACTTTCATCGCGGCGTTGGTAGCTTCGTCACTCACGGCGAGCTGCCGCATACTCTCCTCACTGCTGTCCAAGGTTCTCGCTCGTATCTGCTGCAGCTCCACGATATCGCCACCAAGGGAACCGAATGCGCGAGTCACCTTTCTGTAGAGTCTCCTAAAGGCATTCTTGGTGATTCTGCCATCCACAGCATCCGCACAACAATTTTGCGCTGTGATGATACGAGCGACAGCTAACGCCTTTGCTTTGCTCTTCAAACTACGCATGTGCGTGAGAACACGTTGACACATCGCAACATCCCAATCGGATACTCCACTGCGAACGAGGTCGCTCTGTTGTGGTGTCATTGAGTGCAAGAGATCAGGGTATTCACTCGCTAACGCCGCTCCTTCTTGCCAGGGGACACCGACATTGTGCACCTCAAACGTCTCCCGCACGAGTTCTTGTAGCCTCCGCTTGCACGCGTGCACCGCTAGCTCGAGTCGCCAGCGATTTTGTCGCTCCAACACCTCCAACGTCTGCATGTTTCGACTTGTGGATCTGACGGTGTGTGGAAGAGGACTTGAATGTGATACTGAGCAGTCCACGGAGATTCTTCCTGTTCCATGCTACAGTTGAACGTTCACTTGTCTACATGCATGCACACACACTCTCGTGACGTTCGAGAAGCTCCATCTGAGGTGCAGTTTCCATCCCTGTTGAATTGATGTCCATTTCCATCTCGTTCCTTCCTTTCGACCTCCTTCGAGAATCCGAATATTTTACTCCGAACGATCCTTTTCAGTTCCCCGACCACCAGGGACCGAGTGAGAGTGCTTCGAGTTCGCATTGGTTGTAGGTGCTTCATTCGTCATTTCGAAGAACCTAGTCGACAGGAAGTGACAACTGAGTTTGCAAACCTTCACTTTCACAAAAGTGACCAATCAGGAGAGGTACCGCGAATACAAGATCTGCAATCAACCAACTTGAGCTCCAAAATCGTTCTATTCGGGGAGCGACGGTACGGGATGCAACCTGACCTGCATCTGTTTCGCACTCTCATGTCCCGTGATAAGCGAGAATTGATTTGCTCACTCACTCACCCACCCATCCACTTCTCCGTCCTGTATGCCCCACCTGCACACACACACAACTGGACACCACAGACGACGTCACGCGCGACTGGAATGACATGGAGCCTCTGCGACGGCATGGGGAGTCGCCCCACAGACCACCGCCCACGGTCCAACCGCGACTCCACTTGACCTCTTCTTCGTCGAGTAGCGCTGGCAACGGAACGACGCCAGCACCAATGCAGGCGCACCGTTATCACCCGATGAAAGCGCTCCTTCCCCGTATCATACCGGAAGCGCTGCCTCGAGTGCTGCCGGAGCAACGAACAAGCTCCGTCGACCTGGGAACGGTGCCAGCGCTTACGCTAGCTACTGGTCCTGTGCATGCAGCCCCGCGAATGCCGTATATTCTTCCGAGCCGCGTAGTATCCAGCGCCAAGTCGACCGCTTCCTCCTCGCCGTCGTCTTCGAGCGCGTTATCGGTTGCGGACGCAATGTCCGCTGCGACGCCTTCCCCTCTTTCCACGTCGACATCGACTCCGCTTGGTAAAAAGGCGAAGAAGAAGCGCATTCGAATCAAAACGGATCGACGCCGCGAACAATGCCGCGCAAATCAGGCGCGGTACCGAAACAAGCAGCGGGATCAGGCGATCGTCCTCGAAGACAATGTGGTCAACTTGCGGGAAGAAGTTGTTGCATTGGAGCGACATCGCCTGTCGCTGTATCGAAGCGCGCGCTTCAGCAATGCGCCAATGCAGGTCGTGCTCGAGTATTTCCGTCTATTTCGGCACGGACTAGCATGCCGACCTGGAGTGGACGATGCAATAGCAGTACGTGCGTCATCGTCGCCTACGTCTCAGCAACTGAGTGACCACCAGCAACAGATCGCATTTCTTCGCTCAGTCATGGTCCCCGACCTCGTGTTTGGTGATGCTCTTGGCGTCGACACCCTCGTTGAGCAATGGCGACGGTACTCAACTTTCCACCAAGACCTCGAGTTGGAGTTAGTGGACACACTCCCCATGGAACACTCGATGCTTGCCAACACCGTGGCGCACACCATTCGCGCGTGGGGGGAAATCACGCTCACTATCACCCAAGACACCATTCGGCACGTGTTCCCGCACTTGGAACGGCACCTGCGGCTTAAAAGGAAACTGATTGGCAAACGCGTGACCTACAGCGCAGTCGTCGAGTTCGGCTTTAACGAGCGACACAAAGTGCAGCGCCTGGACTTCTCGTTGGACTATATCGCGTCTCTGCTGGATATCTTGCACAACGTAGCGGATGTGTCGACGGTGCTGCACCAAGCGCTGATCGTGCAGAATTCCTACCTTTGTGCATCGGACAGCGTGTCGACGGTGGTCGCAGTCGATTGAGAACCAGACCTGGAAAAGCAAACGATCGATCGCGCTTGGACTTCGTTTCTTGGACGTTCAGCTGCTCCATATTTAATGAATCCACTTCCACCACCAGTGCTTCTTGCTTCTTTTCGTGTGGATTCGTGTGGAGGCTCTTGCGCTCTCTCCATCGCTTTGCATTCGTTTCGGAGGTCAGCAACAGGCAGGTGTATGGAATCCGACGTACCCTTCCTCGTCCATGTATATGAGTGAGTGTGTGCAGCAACTCGCACACTGCAAAATGAATGAGGTTGCTTTTTCATTTTTTCCATCGACACCTCTCGAGCATTCCACTGATCTCGCAGTTGTCGATTCGAGCCTGGGAACGCCTCTGATTGGCTAAAGCGCGCACCCAATCTGCAGCCAGAGAGCTCAAGACGTTGCCATTCTTCCCACCTGACGTCACACTCGTCGACTGTTCCACTCAGCGGAAAATCCCCTTGACATCTCGATTTGGCGTTGGGTCTCCGAAAGACACTTTGCGACAGCGTTGCCGAGTTGATGACACAATGCACCATTGCACCGCAGCCCAGCATTTTGGTGTTGGCACAGTGGATCCACTTGCTTGTCGGGAGAGTTGACTTCGTCCTCGAATCCCACGTAGGACAAGCTGATCTTGTAGCAGGAGAATAAACAATCTGCCAAGCGCGACGCAGAGAGCAACCTCTGAGTGTGCTGGACTATGATATCCCATCCAGAGTCTAAATGCAGACGCACCGGGGTTATTTCTGAGCGAAACATCAACCCCAAAAAGTATTTTCAGGCGCTTTCTCTTACTCTCTCGATGTGTGCGTTCGCGGAGCGTGGCATGCCTCAGAATACGAGAGGTGGTGCTGGCATTCAGTAAAACGATCGAGTCGCAAATGCCGCGGGCGTCGAACCGCGTGGGTGTAGAAGTCGATGGGAACCCTGGTGGTGCTGCGTTGTCGGCGGATCTGCTCAAGGCAAAGAAAGCGGAGCGACGCGCACGAGCAAAGCAGCGCGCAGAGGAGAAGAAGCTCAAGAGCAAGCAGCAGACGCCCGAGCAGGAAGGTGGTGAGGTGGAAGCAGCACCCGCCGACCGAGCGCATGGACGAAACAATCGCAGCAAACACAGCAGTCGTGACCAAGGAGAGGCTGAGTCTACTCTGCATGGCAGGAACGAGAAACTCGACATGCAGGAGGACGACGATGCAGGCATGAGTGGCAGCAGCACGCAATCGTCCTTGCAGCAAGCCAGCGCTGAGCACGGCACCGAAGAGGTCATCAATGTGGACGCGTTCGTGGCGCGAATGAGTCTCGAACAGCAACAACAGCAGCTGCCATCATCACCCGAGTCCACGCAGAAAAAGCATGTCAAGCGCTCTCCGACCCAGAAAACAGCCGATGCCGCCGCATTCAAGATTCAAAAAGCGCTGAAAAAGAAATTTGTGAAGAAAACGCTCAAGAAATGCACGTCGTTCTTACGCCACTCGTCCAAAGTGTTTGCCGAAGTGGATTTGTCCCCGTCCACGGACCACCCAGCAGAAACTTCTCCATCACTCGCCACGGACGACAGTCTCGCGTCAAGCTCCAAGCAGCATAGTCCGAGGCTGCCTCCATATCACTCACAAGCAGACGCAAGTCCAGAGACTCCCGTGGAACGAAGTAGCCATGATAAGTCGTCTGGTGCAAGTCGCGACACTCGTCAGACGCGCCACCGGAAACGCGATGACCAGCGAGCCTCGTCGTCTTCAGAGAGCTCGAGGCGCGATGATGCGAGCAGTGGCCAGGAAGAGCACGAAGCTAGGCACGCAAGAAGAAGCTCCGACCGCGCAGAAATACCGACCTCGCCTTCGTCATCGAGATCGTCCGAGTCGTTATCCGACACCTCCTCCTCCTCGTCCACTTCTTCCTCATCGGACAAAGAATCCAGGAGAAAAACGAAGAGCATCAAAACCTCGAAGAACGATGCAAATAAGAAAAACAAGAAACGCTCCTCTCCGAGCACCAAAGCGCTTGACTCCAGTGAAGTAACCAGCGCAGACGAAGCTCCAGGATCCATTGCGCTTGTCGGACCGACGTCGACATTGCTACAGGGACTCGACATCCATTCAGCCGCAGAGCGTATGGGCACATCAGATTTGTCAGCGAGACGCTACCGTGAGATTCACCACGAGACTGCGATCAAGATCCAGGCGTGGGTTCGTGGTGTCGAAGGGCGGAGGCTTGCGCATGTAAGAAGAGTCGAGTTGGAACGGGAAATTGAACGCGAAGCGCTCCGCGAAGTGCACGAAGAAGCATCGGTGCGTATCCAAGCGATGGTGAAAGGATACTTGACGCGTCGTCAGCTTGGAGTTGTGGATAATTCTCTATGTGCGAACAAGAAGAGCAACAAGGACAAGAAGAAGAAGAATCGACGAGCGAGTGTTACAGCGTTCTTTAAGGGCGAAGATGTGGCGGAGGAAGAGCATGCACGTCCACCACCAGAGTCCCCGGAGAAGAGTGGTTTCTTCGAGGAAGACGTGAGCAGATCCAGCATCGGCAGGAAAAACAGTGAGGATGATGTCGCGGAATGGCCGACCGAGTTCAACTTGGAAGGACTGGATGACTGGGAAGAACTCAATAGCAAATCCAACGTCTATGGGGATCTCGTCACGCACACGCATTTCCTGTCCAAGAGCAAGCTGCGTGTGTTCTGCGGGACGTGGAACATGCACGCGAAGAAACCGCAAGACGATTTGCGCCTCTGGATCCCACTGAACAAGTACCACATCGTTGCTGTGGGCAGCGAGGAGTGCGTCAACTCGATCGCGAAAAGTGTCGTGTTCACGTCCAAGAAGCAGTGGGAAGACTTGCTGAAAGACACGCTGGGCGAAGAGTACGTGCTGGTCTCGTCCCACTCGCTGACGGCGATCCACAATATCGTGTTTGTCCACGAAAGTGTGCTCCCGCTGCTGAGCAATATCCAATCGGACGCCGTCGCGACGGGACTGGGCAATCAATTGGGCAACAAAGGCGGTGTTGGGATCGCGTTTTCCATCGGACGCACCAGCTTTGCATTCGTGAACTGCCACTTCGATGCGCATCAGCAGAATACCGACAAGCGCAATGGGAACTTCCATCGCATCAACCAAGAGCTCAAGCTCTTCCCCTCGCAAAATCCGCTTGCTCCGCCATCGAGTGCGATCACGGGAGTGTCCTCATTGGATGGGCTTGGGAGAACGACGGCGACTCGTTTCTCGGCGTCGTCGTCGTCGTCGTCGTCGACCATGCCACCAGTGGGGATCGCGGGGAAGAAGCTGGCGATCTCGGAGTGCTTTGACCGCGTGTTTTGGTTCGGCGATTTGAACTACCGTATCAACGGTACGCGAAAGATGGTGGATCTGTTGTTGCTGCATAACAAATACGAAGTGCTGCGCTTCAACGACCAGTTGCAGATCGAAATGGCCAAGGGCAACGTGTTCGCGCATTTCCAGGAAGGACCGCTGCATTTCCGTCCGACATACAAATTCGACAAGCACAGCAACGTGTACGACTCTTCGGGCAAGCAGCGCATTCCGTCGTGGACGGACCGTATCCTGTATCTATCCAACGAGAAAGCCCACGACGTCGAGATCCTCAGTTACCGCAGTCAGATGAACTTCCAGACGTCGGATCATCGTCCTGTGGGGGCGACTTTCCACGTGAACTTCAAGAACCCGGAGAGTGCGGAGAGCAGTACCGAATTCAGTCGTGTGCTCGCGAGAGGGTACCGCGCAAGTCAAGCCAAGAGCGAAGTATGCGCCATTCAGTAGTCGATGGTGCAAGCAAGCGTGCGAATGAAAGAGAGACCGGGAGAAACGACCAGTGTGCTCGGTGTTAGATGGAGTTGACTTGACATGGCTACATTGTCATTCAGAAAAGCGTACCCATGTTGGGATGTCGCACGAAGGTTGCCCGATGGATCCATGGTCGCGCAATCGCAAATCAAACGGCGATGGTGACGCGCGTCCTCCAGTCTCGCACTTTCAGAAAAGCGTTACAGATCAACGAGAGCGAGAGCCAGCAGCATTTCCTTCCTTTTTTTCTCTTGAGACTTTTTATTGTAAACGTAAACACAAAAGAAATTGGAAGAAATGACCCCTCTCTCATCCAGATATTGCAGCTTCATGAACGCACAACTTTTAAAAAATCAATAACGTTGTTTCCACAGGTTGCGTCACTCGTCCCACTCGCTCTCCCCAATTGTGTCTCTCTGACTCCCTCTTTGTTTATCTTTTGTAAACCCAGAAAGGAAGAAAAGTCACGCGAAACGTTTCAACTGCTTGCCTCCCTCTCTCTCTCTCTCTCTGAACACATCCGTCACTCGACCAAATGCAGTGTGTTCTAGAAAATGCATGGATCCGATGCTTCTGATACGGCATTCGCTCTGTTTGGATCGTTTTGGAAGCAAACCGTCTGAAGCAGCAGCCAACCTTGTTGGTTTGCTTGGCAGAAGCGAGCACATTCTGCTGTCTGGAGAGAACGACGGTGGTCACGCTTCGCCACAAAAGCGCAATGTGACCACCTCTTGACTCCAGAAATGCACTGGCAACTGGGAGCTCCAAGCGTATGCAGAAAAAGGGAAAGCATTTAGGTGAGTCAACGAACCGCGTCTGAAGCTGCAACTGGACTTCTGGTCGATTCTGAGATTCGTGTTGTCGGACGCATGCATAAGAAGATGGAGGTCGAGAAGCAGTCGTTGACAATGCAGCATCCCTCTCGCGGGGTACACATGGATTTATTGAAGCGGAAAAGTCTGGTCCTTTCCAGTCTGAAGCGATCCGCTCGGCAGCGAATGTCGGTGCACTTACTTGATGTATCTATCTAACAGCAAGGGAAGCGTCCTCCGACTCGCATGAAAATGTAGCTTTTCGTTCCATAAACGCGCGGTACGTGCGTAAGGCTGTCTGATCACACAATGAACGAAAGAGACATGATGCGCGATGCGACACAGGAGCGTGCAACAGGCGACAGCGTCTTCTCGATTGCGCTCGCATCCAGCAAAGCAGAGTCAAGTGCCACGAGGTCGAATAGACCGCATGCAAACTGAGGTCCTCATCCGACTTTGAAAAGCTGACACTCGACCAGCAACGAGGGCAGACGACGCACTCGTTGGCGTCTTGTCTGGTTGTTGCTGCCAAGCGAACGGGCAGCACTTGATGACAGATTTTCCCCTTCTTTCCAGCCTTTTCTTTTTTGCGAGACCAGGATTGGCTAACGAGGCAGCAAGTAAGGGGGAGCGTGTCCTTGTGAAGGACATGACATGAACGGATCCATCCCTGTGCTCGCAGAAAAAGGCCGGCGAAGCGCGCATAACATGGACAGGTACGAAAAAGCTGGACTTCAAGTTGCTCTGTCAGCATGACTTCAAGATGAGGTTCTTTAAAAAGCGGATTCTGTATCCTGTTGGATATGGCGCATTTTCCCCAACTGATAGATTCTCGCGAAAGCAAAAAAAGACAGATGATGAAGATACCGACTGCTGACCAATCCGCTAGAAAAAAGGCGATCCAGTCTCTTGCTTCAGGAACGGTAGCAGAGACCACATTCTGTTAGCAGTCATCGACACTTTATATTCTCAGCACTTTCGACGTTGCAGTTTGGTCGTGCTTGCAAACCTCTCCAAAGCATCAGTTTATATATCGATGCAATACGACATCGAAGAGAGCTGGACACCCGACCGAGACGGGAGGATCCTCTGAAACAGAAATGACCCAGGGTACCTGTCAGTACAGTACCCACTTTCCTCCACCGACCTGTGGGTTGCAAAGTTTCCAGAGAGGCGTCACTGGAAGAAATAGTTTTCCGCCTCCATATCAAACTCGCAGATCCATTTTCGCAAATTTCGGATATGGATGGAAGCAATATGCATTCGTGAAGGATGTTCGGCTTTCGCAGGTAGATCCCAACATCTCCGACAGAGCGAAAGTGGTTTCACTTTGGGATCCCACACCCATATTGTATCACCGTGGGAAGGGGGAAGAGCGAGCGAGGAAAAAGCATCCTGGCGCTCGCTTTGCGGTAGGCGTCGGCCGACCATCCGCCCTCTCTCTCTCTCCGATTTTCCTTCTTTTTCTTTTTTTGGTCGCTCCTTTGCCATTTCCGAATCCTCCCAAAAAGACTCCATCCCCCTCCCCTCTCTCTCTCTGCACACCATTCATTGGTTTCGCTTGTCCCTCCGGTTTGTTTATTCATTCAACAAAATCCACACAAGCAAGCAAACAACCAAGCGAAAGCAAAAACAAGCGCGCACGCAAGCGAAAGCAAGCAGCATCATGGCGAGCTACCTCGTGCAGAATCGTTACCGTCTGGAGAAGCACTTGAGCGGGACGCTGTATGGCGGCGTGTACCTCTGCGAAGATGTCCAGGATGCGTCGCCACGTTCCGTGGCGGACTATGGTGAACCCGCCCGCACTCCACAGATCACCTCCGCCGTCGCTGGTGGTGGTGGTGGTGGTCGCAAGGTCGTGCTGAAGCAGATCGAGATCTTACAGGCGATGCAGATGCTGAACACGCCGAACGAACAACAGCAGATGCTCGACGACCCGCGCCAGGAGAAAGCAGTGTCGAACCTGCTGCGGCGCACGGGCGGTCATCCGAACATTGTGCAGTACTACGACGACTTCATTCAAGACAAGACGCTTTTTTTCGTGATGGAGTACTGCGCCGGCGGCGACCTCTACGAGTATTTAAACTGCCAGAACGGCAAGACGACGTTGTCGCAAGTGGATGCGATGAGCGTGCTGGCACAAGTGGCGTCTGGGGTGGCGTTCCTGCACGCCCACGGGATCGCGCACCGCGACTTGTCGTTGGAGAATGTGATGCTCGACGATGGTGTGTGCAAAATCGGCGACTTTGGTCTGTCGACCCGAACGACCCAGTCGAGCTCGGAGCGCGTGGGCAAGGCGTACTACATGGCGCCGGAAGTCGTCGCCGGTGAGGTGTACGACGCGAAAGCTGCCGATGTGTGGTCGCTCGGCATCATGCTGTTCATCATCCTGACCGGGTCGCCGTTGGTGCCGATCGCGTCGACATCGGACAAAGCGTTCCGCGCCGTGAAGCGACTGGGTGTTGGCGCTGTGCTGGAAGCATGGGGGATCGCCGATACCCTGTCGCAGTCGGTGAAAGACGTGCTCATGGGCATGCTGCAGGTCGATCCGTCGTCGCGGCTGACCATCGACCAAGTGCTGCGACATGCGGCGTTGGACGAGTGGGAAGCAAGCTTCGTCGACGCAGCAGATGCGTCCTCGTAGAAATGCGATGAGAAAAACACAAAAAAGATGGCGCGATCGATCGCAGGAGCGAGCAGCATTTCCCCACAGTAATTTAACTTATAGACACCCATATTATTATTATTATTATTCTTGCAATCGTCTTGATGTGCATTTGTTGTTGTTTGTTGTTCTCGCATTGCTCTCTCATGTGCATTGTTTGCTTGCTTTGGTGTGTTTGCAGAGTGGTACCTGTCTATATAGGTACCACCTACAATTTATAAATCGCTAAATCGAAGGTTTAACTGATGCGGGTGTCGGGTTCACACAAGCTTTGATTTTATCGTTTCATGCACCTCTCGAATGCGTGGAAGTGGTACGCATCTGTATCAAAAGGCTTTTGGTCCATCTGCATCCTGCACTCTCGTTTGCGCTGCCGTCACCTCTCCAGCATATCGTTTGGATCGCAAATATAAGGACGCATCCCTTCTCGAAGATTAAACAAACGGAACGTAGCACGCACCGTGTTTGACGGGGTATGCGTTTACCACAGCAGAGTGAGCGAGGGTGATGCTGTTCGCTCCATCCCACCCACTTTCTCCACTCGAAAGCATCCTTTGTGGGAAAAGTTGCAGGATCAGCCTGGATTCATCGCTGCTGGGTGTTGAAGTGCACACCACCGTTTCCAATAGGACGTCCCTTGTTTATGTGCAGAGAAGCGCCAGACCGCATGCATTTGCTTCTTGTCGCTCGCACCGGTATTTGTGCGGTTTGTGCTTGGCTGCTGTTGCTCCTTTTTCCCGTTGAGCGATAGATCAAGCAGCATGCAGAAATCAAGCAGCGGACAGTTGCAACGCTTGTGCTTGCATGGTTTCAGCTATGATCTTTGTTGTATTCGAACGCGATGGTTTTTAACGGCTTCGTCTTCATTTCGGATCTTTGAGACGATACAGAATGTCCTCTCTAGTGTTCCGCGATGTATGCAAAGAGGAGAGGGTAGTGCCAGCAGCTGGGGTATCCTATTTTATTTGAAAAGACGATGTCGTCCGACACAATCCAAGCACGGATGAGTATAGTTAGATCCGAAAACGAGCCTTCAGACTTTCGTCCAGTGAGCCGTCGACAGCCAGAGGCAAACCCGTCTGTTCGATCCAAACCCAAATGGAGAATCTCTCACGCCCCTTCATGGCGGTTTATTTTTTCACTCCCCCAAAGTGCTCTATTTTTACCTTTTTAGTTCAGTTCACATGATGGGTGCGTTTCCATTCGGCAAGCATTCGGTACCCCTTCAAGCACCAACATAATAATAGCAACCCACACTTCGCTCCGAGTTTGTCTGTGTGGCGACGCACGCATTAGACGAGGCGTTTCAGAGAAAAAGATAGAAAATTGGCACTCCTGCTTATTCGAATCTCAGAAGATCCATCTTGACAGGATGATCGCGCACGGTTTCACCGTACATACAATCCGTCGGTTTCCCACGCAAGGGACTAAACGCCATTTCTCCCTTCACCGCTGGTGACGCACCAGCTTCTCCGATCGGTTCGTGAGGGGATACATCGATGACAGGTCGGTCGTGCTCGAAAACCGTGTGGATGAGGTCATTCCGCATTCGTTTTCTTACGATATTAATTTTATCGATACTGTAGGGGACGGTTGATGTCGACTTCTGTTTGCTTCTCTCTCCCTTTTATCGAACAAGAGAAGAACAGCGTCACGTTTCTGCTCATCCTCGACCTCAACGTAATCGAACTCGGCTGCACTTGTTCCAAAATATCGAAGGAGACTCGAACGCAAATCAAGTCTCCTCATTGGCCGATTTCGGGTGGTAGGAGCACGCGGATTGGCAGGCACTGTTTGCTTCGTTTGGATGTGTCCATTTCTTTTTTTCTCCATCCAAATCTCTGTTTCTCGCGCGATCATTTTTGTTTTTTACTCGAGTCGGATAGAGTGAAAGGCGATGTTGTAGTTGGTCCATTTTGACGAGCCCAGCTCGACGTTTCGCGTTGTTCTTCTCTCTGCCTGCTCGCTTCAACGGTCTCGAAGGAGATCAGGTCGTTTTGGATTCCTGGAGAGCAGTACAAAAGAAACAGAGTGAAAACCAATCGTATCCGGATAGGTACACTTTCGGGTTTCTGCTCTTCACTCTTTTTTCACATCTCATAGAGCGTCGTCCTCCACGACTCATTTCTCAAAACCAATCTGCCACCCTTCGTTTCGCAGACCCCAAATGCTTGAACATTGTGCTTCTTGCGTCCAATAAACAAAACAACAAACACACAAAATGTTTCGGCAGTACAAGCAGGTCGCGTATTTAAGCGAGACGTTGTATGGCGACGTGTTCCTCTGCGAGGTCCCCTCCACCACCACGAATGATAATGATGATACTACTACAACCAGTGCACCGTCCGTCAATCCCCACCAGCCTGAGTATGTGGTCGTGAAGCGCGTGGATCTGCGACGCGCCATGGCCATGCTCAACACTGCGACGACCTCGTCCGACGCCGACTGCAGCGACTGCGGTCTGGACGACCCGCGCGAGGAGAAAGCGGTCTCGAATCTGCTGCGCCGCACGCACGGCCACCCGAACCTCGTGCGCTACTACGACAACGCGATCGTGGACGGCGTGCTCTACCTCGTGATGGAGTTTTGTGCGGGCGGCGACTTGCACACCTATGTGATCAACCGCCCGCAGCACCCGACCGCGAACTCTGCTGCGCCAACGCCGTTGGAAGCCCTGACGATGACGCACCAGATCGCATCGGGCTTGCGCTTTCTGCATCACCACGACATCGCGCACCGCGACATCTCCCTCGAGAACGTGCTGCTGCAGGACGGCATCTGTAAACTCGTGGATTTCGGTCTCGCGACCAAAGCCACGCGCAGGTGCACCGACCGGGTGGGCAAGGCGTACTACATGGCGCCAGAGGTCGTCGCGGCAGGTAGGATTGGTGATGGTGATGCCTCGTCGACGGGGAGAAGAAGTGCCTATGACCCGAAAGCTGCAGATATGTGGTCGCTGGGTATCGTGCTGTTCATGTTGCTCACTGGCTCGCCGCTTATCTCGTTGGCATCGGTGGAGACCCCGTCGTTCTGTTCATTTCAGCGTGCGGGGCTGTTTGCTGTGCTCAATGCGTGGGGGATGGGGGAGCAGATCCCCAAGGAAGTGCAGGACTTGCTGTTCGGACTGCTGCAGATCGACCCGCGAAGCCGACTCACGGTCGACCAAGTGCTGGCTCACGATGCGTTCCAGCTTCTGCATCCTCCAAGTGCGAGCCACCACCAAGAAGAAGGAAGCACACCGCCGCGACTCGATCGACTCCATCATCATCACCGTATCGCAAACACCACGAGACAAAGTGTGTCCGTCGATATCGGCAGGAGTGTCGTCAATAGCTTAATAGAGACCTAGGTAGTGAGAGAGAGAGAGATTGCGAGCGAACAACCAAGCAAGCAACACATACTGTAGCATATATATATAATATAGAACACCACCCACCCGCTTTGACATTAGCTTAGCTTGATCGCTTCTCTCTCTCTATGGACACTTTTTATGAATGAGCGCCGCGCCGTGCTCGGCGTACTCGGCCTTGGACATCCACATCTCGTGGAACGACCCCAGCGACGCCAAGATCGAGCCGCCGAGGAATGCGCCGATTTTCCGCTCCTGCGCATGCGCGGAAATCACCTTCACGCGCAGGTTGCCGACCAGCGTGCCACTTGCGCTCCCGCCATTCGAGGTCGCCGAGAGCGGCATCTGGAAACTGCTCAGCGAGTTCACGACTTCGCGCTCCAGGCGGTTCGGCATGTTCTCAAAGCAGGAACTCCCACCGGTGAGGATGATGTTCTGGAACAACTCCTTGCGCAACTCGGCTTCCATGGTCATGCCACCCACTTCACAGACGAACTCGGGCACGGAGATCCCGCGTTTCACGGCGCGCTCGCTGCTTTCAAATTCCTTCACGATGTCCGACGAAGACGCAGCACTACTGTCACCTGCACCGCCGCCTGCACTCGGACTGGACGCACTCGTCGCAGAGATGAAGTACTGCTCCGGTACGCTGAAGCGCTCGGTGCCCATCGCGATGATCGTTTTATCCGGAAGCTCGTAGTTGATCATCGGCAATTGCGCGTTCTGGACTTCATCGAATACGGTATCGGCGACGCGACATAGACCGCTTTCTTTGGCTTCAACGGCGTAGGACCAGCATGACGCAGCGCGCGACGCAGCCGATCGTCGTGCTATCTCCGTGGAGGGCGACGTCGGCGCAGCCAACACCTTGTTCTTGAATTGATGCTCCAGTTTGACGCGCAGGAACGCATCCAAATCATGACCCCCAAACACGGCTACCTGGGATTTGGGGTGCGCGAACGCATACCCTTCATGCACGCTCGTGACACTAGTGTACGTCGCCCCCATCTCCACGACCAGCCCGCTGGTGCGTGCATTCGCATAGCACGTCAGCACCGCGCTTTTCGCGCAAAAGAGGGCGGGGGTCCCCAGTTGCTCCATCAACACTTCGACCATTTGCTCGCGCGCTTTCAAGTGTTGCTTCTTCGTGGAGACACTGCTGCTCGAGGCGGCTTTCTCACCCGACGACGCCGCGCTTTCTTTCCCGTCTTTCTCGCTCAACAAGGACGAACCGCCTTTCGCAGCTTTCAACATGGCGATTTCTTCGGGCACTGGGAACGACCGCTCGACGAAAAGCAGCGGGTGGTCGCTCATGCGGGTCTGCAACTTCGACGCCGACATGTCGAAAAGCCATTGCGCGATCTGCTCCGGCTCCATCTCCATGCGCGCAGCTGCTACCACCGCGGCGTCTGCGCGATCGCGCTCATTGTGCAAGTCGGCGCCGGCGTCGTACAGCGACGGCAACGCGCTTTCATAGACGCGCGGGAAGTCTTCCCCAGCGTACCCGAACTTGCATTTCGACGTGCCGTATTCGAACACGAGCGCGTCGAGGTCGTTCGCTTCGGCGAGCGCGTTCGAGTACGAGGATCCCCCGCCGGCGTGATGTCCGCTACCTCCACCGGCGCCGCCACTGGATCCCGCGCCACCACCGGCGCCGCTGCTGCTTCCCGACCCATTTACATTCGCATTCCCGCCACCAGCATACATTTTGCTTCTAAAAAATGGAAGGCGAGCGGATTTGTATTTCTCACTCGATACCGGTATGTGAAGATAAACCGGTAGTGAACCGGTAGTTTGAATGGAGTGCAGACACCAAAGAGGGGGGAAAGTCGGAGATGCGCAGTTCTTCTCATCAAATATGCACCACTTTCTCTCCATCCATCGCGAGACGAACTCGGAACATCGTGCAGCGAATGCACACTCCGTCTACTTCTCTTTCAAACACATCCCTTCATTATCCTGCTCAGTTAAGAAAGGGGTTCGGTAGGCAATCTCCGGCTCATACAACACATACGG
The DNA here is from genome assembly GCA_023334155.1 of Globisporangium heterothallicum. NCBI lineage: Eukaryota > Oomycota > Peronosporomycetes > Pythiales > Pythiaceae > Globisporangium > Globisporangium heterothallicum. The sequence continues at coordinate 40,358 of JAASGH010000107.1, forward strand.
TATATACAATTCACACTTTACTCACGAATGAACCCACAGCATCTCCTGAACGCTCGAGCTCGCTCTCCCTTGCGCGAACCTACAAAGTGACGATCGCGAGGTTGATGAACGGCGCCAGGAAGTAGATGATCACCATGAATGCGACGCAGCAAAGGCAGCACATGATCCGGTTGCAAATCGATGGTCCCAGCAAGTCGCTGAACACCTTGAACGGATTCAGCGAGAACGAGAGTCGCCCCGCAGGAGGAGGCAAATATGGCGAGTTGTTCGGCGCGGAGCGGCCCTGGCCGACAGGCTGGCTCTTCGCTTTTTCGATCGGCACCACTTCCATCGACACACAAACCTCGCCCATGTAATTGCGCGTGTGCGTCTTGTGATCAACACTTTCCAGCTTGATCCACTTGGCATCTGGCGGGTCATCGTCATCCCAGAGACCCGTCGCTTCCTTGATTTTCTTGACCGCTGCATCGTCATCAGAGGTCGACTTCTTCTTCTTCTTTCGCGTTTCTTCGTCGTCTTCAAAGAATTGCATAGTCGTCTTCTGCTTGTACGCGCGCTGGAAATACGAACCCAAATCCATCATCGCCTCTCCGATTGCATCGTTCGCCGTGAACACGTCCTTATCCCAACCTTGAATGTGGAAATATGGCGTCTTCGTGTGTGGCTGCTTGTGACCCAATGTGATCGGGAACTTCATGCGCCAATTGAACGATCCCTTGCCCTTCTTGGCGCGCCAATGGATGTCTGTCTCCTGGAAGTCAGAGCCTTCCATCCAGCAGCGGAAGAAGAGGTCGTTCATATCTTCAGCTTCATCAAACGATGGCACGTTGCGAGCTTTCCACACAATCACACGGAGCTCCATGTCCACTGGAGGGGGGAGGGAGATATCAATCGGAGGGTATTCATGCGCCTGGTTAGGCGTGAGAATGTCAACCCACAGCTTTATCGTACCCATCGGGGCTTTAGAAGTTGGGATATTCAGTGTGCGCGTCTCCAACGGTTTCAAGCGAAGACGACTCGAAGTCTCGTACATCTTGCCCATATCTTGCCATCTCTGATCGAACAAACGGTCTTCAAGATCGATCGTCGTGCGACCGATTAAATCATCGCCGCCGACAAAGTCGTGATCCATGGCTTCGATGGTTAAGATGCTGGCTCCAGGAAGAGATGCGTTGATCTGGTACATTTTGTAGAAGTCGGGATCGGTCGTGTCATCGATGAAATTCTTTCGGTCGTCCACTTTCTCTTTGCCCAGTTTCAGGCGCAAGTAAGGGTCTGATTTGCCGGGACGTCCATTGAGACCCATATCCATCGGTGCAAACCCAACGCCATCAAGCACGTACACACGAATTTCGTACGGCAACGGCTTCATCAGTCTTCCCATGTCCAACAGAGGCTTTTCATCTTCGCGCTCAATAACACGAATCAAGCCTTTGAACTGCCCAGCCATCTTGTACAAACCATCGCCACCAATCGATGCAGGTTTCTTCTTCTTGAAAGGATTCAGCATGGCCATCATCGATCTCTTCTTCTGCTTCTGACCAATGTGCAACGCATACTTTTCAAAAGGCGTAGTCTTCAGCTCCGACTCCAGCTCACCGTCGAGCAATTGACGATACTTCAAGTACTTTTTCATTTTCTCGTCGTCATCTTCTTCGGGGTTACTAGAATGGCGAGAAGCTCCATCGTCGAAATTGCCCGCGGCATCGAACTCAACGCCCATGCTTTTCAGCGCTCCAAACACACCAGCACCATTGTCAATCGATTCCACGTCATCGTTGCCACCAAGCAGCGGTGACTCTTCGTCGAACTCATCGGCAGTCTCCAATTCAATCTCAGCAAAAGCGTCACTTTGTGGAGGGCGATAGTGTTTGGACCACGGGATCTTGGAGTTCATCTCGATAGATGCAGAGCCGATAATTGGAGTCTGGAAACCCCCAAGTCGTGTGTCCTTCACGATGATATTCAAACGCGGAGCAAAGTGGGCGTTTTCGGGGAGCTCCACCTCTTTCAAGATGCGCTGCAAGAAATTTGGGTTACTTCCAGATGGTCTTTTCGACTTTTCTGTAATCATCTCCTGCGACGCATGATCTTTACCACCGAGAACAAACTCGACGAAAGGGAGTTGGATCGGCAAGAACTGGAATGGCTCCATGTTGCGCAGACCCAGCACTGTAATTTCGATGAACGCTTTCCGAGTTTTCGGCACAATCGACGCTGACGGTGGGACACTCTCATCTGGAAACTGTTTACGAATAAGCTCCAGCGAGGCTAGAATCTCACCTTCACTATCGCCAGGCTCCTGATACATGACAGAGTGCCACTTTGGGTCTGGAAGAGTCGCAAGCTTCCCGTCAGCAAGCTGCTCAGAGGTTCGAATGTGAGCGTCGGACAGGTTGAGGGCTACCAACCCAACGAAGTCATTCGAGTCGAACTCGTCGTAGTCCATGACGCGCAGCATGACTTGCGGTGCATATTTCAGCTCAGGGAGGTTGATGTCAAAATAAATCGTTTCGTACCAGAGTGGGTCTCTCGTTTTCCTCTTCTTCGAAGTCTCTTTTGGCTTCTCTCCCAAACAGCGCACAACGAGATACGGATCCAGCAAACCATTCGAATCCGCTGGAGGTAATCTTCGACCTTGATAGATGTGAACACGTAGCTGGTAAGGAACCCGTTTGTTCACTGCGTCCATGTCAGCTCGATCCCATGGCGTTCTTTGAGCCGCTTCTTCGGTGCCAAAACCAAGACGAACAAGCACATTCCCGGGGAACTCATCATCTGCCAAAGCATCAATAGATGAGTCCTCTTTCATGGAGATCCACTCCACATCACTCGTAAAGCCACCGTGCTCTCCCAGAAGCTCCTTAGCTGTGAAACGACGGAAGCAAACAGGCTTTCGAGTGTCACCATCTCCTTTGCACAGGTACAGAAAGATATCTGGGATTTGTGACACGTCCTCTGGAAGAAGCATTTTCTCACTCTCTTCCATGTCGTTCCACTCCACGACGCCCTTCAAGTTTTTGCCTCGAGACGACTTGATCTCATTGAGTCCACATGTCATGATCAGCTGCATTTTCGAGTTCTGGCCAAAGTTCTTTGGACTCAGGAATGTTGGAACTTCACTGCCGCATACGAAATGAGCACGCATCTTATAGATGCGAGTTCTTGGGTACAAGTCGCGGGGCAGTCTCTTCACGTTTCGCTTTTGGTTCACTTCATCGAACTCGTTGTCTTCGTTATCGAGAATGCGCAAGCTCATCAAAATGCGGCCGCGGTAAGTAGTCGCGATGTCAGGGAAATTGTTCATCTGCTTTTTCATCGAATCGCCGATTTCAACCTTGTTGTAGCGAAGCGGTGCGCCGTAGATATTAGCCCAGAACGGAGGGATTTTGCCACCCAACGCCTTGACCATCTTCACACTCTGAGATATGTGCCCAACGACCTCATCGGAGCCAACTTGATCCCAATCGTAAACGCCGAAACTAATGGAGTCGGCCATGGAGGGCTCGCGAACAACCATCATCAATTCTTCGTTGAAACTCGGACTCAGCTCATCGCGTCTTCCTTTCTTTGTTCGGACACGGGTTCGAACTGGATCGCCTCCAGCAATAGAAGCTTTTACATAAGCATCCAGACCGCCTTTGCCAACCAAGTTGAGATCCATCGGAGGGAGCTCTTCGGCGCAATGGATTGTCGCAGCAAGGAACTTCACCTTTTGCGACACGCTGGATGGCATCAATATGTTGCCCTCCATGTCCGTATTACCGGGTCCAAAGGGCGATGGAGGTGGAACTAATTTATCACCTGGTCCAACAACCGTTACCGAAGCGCGAAGGTAGCCCTGGATCCCCTGGTTGGTTGTGTTTACCGTGTCCGTCAGACCAATCCACACGTTTGCGAGTTGGTGGTTGTGCTGCGAGTAGATGTACGAAAGGTCAAACTGCGCACCGCCGATAAGTTCTGCACGCTGCAGTGTATTCGCATCCATAACATTCAGCTTCACGTATCCCATCTCCACCTCCGACTTGTCAAGGTTTCGAAGCGGGAAGATCAACAAGTCATCCCACACACAGTTCAGCACTTGTTTCTTCGTGGCTGTCTGCTGTTTCTCACCTAAGACTTCGACGTACACAACTGGGTCGGATGTTCCGGTTGAGTCTTTCGGCACCAGATCGCGGGCTTCAATAATATGCACTTGGATCATGTAATCGCCAGATTTGATTTCAATGTTGCTCAGCTCCTGCAGCATTTCCTCACGTTTCTTTTCGCGTTCCTCCTGCTCCTTCTTCAACTCTTCATCCGACTTGTTTTTCGTATCCTTGTCGTCGATCTCAACGCCATCTTCATCATTCGAGTCATAGTCCGCGTCTGGGTTGCCCACGTTCAACGCACCCTTGATGGTTCCGAAGAAGGTGGTGTCCTTTTTCTTCGCTGCAATCTCACGCGCATCAGCCCGGTACGTCCATAGAAGCGAGATCTGGAGGGTTCCGCGCTCCTTCTTGTCTTTCTTGCCACGTTTATCTCCCAAACTCACCGTCAAGGCTTTCTCAACATTCGGTTGCAAGTCTCCGATCGAGACGTCCGCACGACCCATGAAGTCGTTGATGGTCACATCGAAATCCTCGACGATGATGGAGAGTGTATTTTTCAAGTCTGTCACGAAGAAGCCAAACTTGGTATTCACAGAGAGACATCGATTAGATCAATGCCATCCCATTGGTGAATGCGAATGCACATCGTTTATTGCACAACTACCAACCTTTTCATTCCACTGCGGTCGCAGAGTTTTTTCCTTCTTGGTCGACTCATGCTTTTGTCCCGCCAGCGAAAGCTTCACCAATGGATCACTGGTGGTACCGTTGTTGTCCATACCAAGAAGATCTTTGCCAGACTTCAACGTTACATACAGCAAATTAGGAGGACCGTCGCTTCCTATCACAGTGCCAATGGCGTCTTTCACGGAACCTCCCAAACCAGCAGCAAAAGATGTCGCTCCCGTCGCGCCAGCATTCGGATCGGATGGACGAATAATCACATGAAGCTCGCCAGTAGCATCTTTTTTCATCTTCTGGAATCTTGTTAACTGGTACCAATTATCGAGCTACGTACACGAACAGCGAACACACACACGAAATTAGAACGAAGATCAACAAGACAAGTCGCTGAGGTTCGTTTAGTGTCCAGCAGCATACCGTTTGCGTTGCGCCTTGGAACAACGCCACTGGGATATCCACCACACCCAACGCATCGTCATTCATCGCGAACATGCCATCCGAGTCGGAAAGCACCAACCGCAACGTTGTCGCCAAGCGCAGGTCCGACTTATCCCCAACCAGAAACTCTTCATTCCACTTCGGACTCAACGTTTTCTTCAACGTCTTCGTCTTAAAGGTTCCGCCCGCTGCGATCGTGTTGCCTCTCGAGTCCAACACCGTCATCGTCACATACGGATCGCTGAAGCCATTGCTGTCTGCGGCTAAAATCCCGCGCGCTTCCACGATCGTCACGAACACTGCTCCACCCGACATGTTGAATCGCTGATTCTCTTATCGCCACACGCTACCAATCGCCCACACAACAGCAGGAGCACGCACACAAGACCACGCAAATCGGTTTTTTAGCGCCGCACCGCGCTTCCGTTTTCCCTTTTTTTCTTTTCTGCTGGTGTCGATCGCTTGAGGGCGGCGAAAATGGAAAGTGCGTGAGCGACTGCTCTGTGCAGGAAACCGAAAAGAGCGGTTGCGCGAAAGCAACCCACACAAAAGATGGTACGTGTGCGTGGGGAAGCAGCGGTGGGTACAATTTTGTCCGGACACTTTTGGAGTTACATTTGGGACGAATGGCCCAAAATAGTGTGCATTCGGATCGTTTGGAGTGGAAGGGAATGATCCGATCGGATTTGCACGCAACAACCAGCTGGTTTGGGTGCAGTTGGGAAACGCAGACGCGATGGAACTGTGTCGGCACTGCTGTGCTCGCCAGATGCATTTGCGTTGCAGCGTGTGCACGCAGATGCAGTCGACATGCATGGGTTTTGGTTTGGTGTTTTGCTGGGGTGGCGTACATAAAAGTAGTGTGGATGGAAAATGGAAAGAAATCAGGTGCGATCGTGGTTGGATGGGGGATGCAGACAATGTGTGCGTTTCCGCCAATCAATGCACTGTATTAGGAACCCAAGTGCACAGTCACAGCCGTTTATTGGCTACAATGGTGTTTTGTGTGCTGCAGTCTTCCGCTGGCTCTTTTTTTGCTTGCCTCAATTTGTACGATCGATTTTTGAAGACAATTTGGAGACATCGCAAAACAAGGTTCGGGAGCGACAACGCATTCAAAAGGCGGCACCTGAGGACAAAAGCGGGCAAAACGGTTCGAGTTGAAGAGGCGCTTCAACCGAGACAGGACGAATCGAAAATGGTTTCTTCCGAACGAGATGTCTCGCATGAAGGAAGGAAACATGAGCGATCGTCACCGACCGAAGCATGAAAGGTCATTTCTGACACTGTCGCACGTCCGCGCACAGTGGGTGAGCATGATGCGAAGATGGAAAAGCGCGTAGAGATACGATATATTAGGTTCTGTGGTATTCGGGTGGAGTCGAGGAGCGATCCTGTGTGGATAGTCGCAGCAGTCGGCAGTTATTCGGCTTTCGCTCCTTTCTGGCAAACGTAGATGTAATGCACGGCGTTCGCATCTGCTTCCGAGACTTGCACTGCACTGACCGTAGGCTTTGGAACGGTATGCACGGTCACTTTCCAATCCAACTCCTTATTCTCCAGGTAGCTCAATCGATTGTCAGGAACGCCATACGAGACAATAAAGTAAACGCCATTCGGCTTCAACACGCGGTGGATTTCCTGGCACATCTTCGCGATATTGTTCGTCGAGCCTTCCCCGCACAGAATAGAGTCCATGGTTCCCTTGTCCACCACAGCATCGTATGTTTCATCTGCAAACTCCAGCGAGCAAGCATTCATCTTTTGCCATTGCAAAGACTCAATGCGGTCTTCGTACTTGGTCGTCATTTGCTTGATCACAATTTCCGACACATCGATGTTCATGATCTTCTGGTACCCATCGTTCACCATTTCTTCCGACAGGCGCGAGTTTCCGGCACCGACCATCATCACTTGATCCGTTTTCTTCACGTACTGGTTCAAAAGCTCCTTCACACCGCCATAACGCTGGTACCAATCGAATTGCTCCGAATCCCTGCAACACACAGCAAATCAATCAGACCTCACAACGCAACCACGGTGCGCTGCCGTGCATTCAGACGTACTTGGTGTACCGCTCGTCCCAGTAGCTCGCCTTGCCGTATTGCGCCATCGCTGTGTGTTAATGAGAGAGTAGCCTGTGGGAGGCAGAATGCGGAATCGCTTCGCGTGTGCTGGTTGCCGTGCAAAATGAAGATTAGAATGGGCGACTTTTTTCCTGGCGTCCCCCCACACCAAACACACTTCCCAACTTGACTCCGAAAATCGGAAAAACCTTGACGCAGCTCGAAAAACCCATCAGCCACCGAGCGAGGTTTTCCGATCCATATCTGCATGATCGATACTTTTCGTGCGGGTCGAATAGTTCGTTTCCTTTTCTGGAACTTTCTGTCAGGAGAGAGTATCCGGATGAGTGTGTTTGTGATCGATCACCAGATGCACTCATCGTATACTTTCTGTTCGCCATGTCAACTTCGTTGACAACCATTCCGGAGACAATCCGTTCGAAAAACTGACACCGATATTCTCTCTCTCACTACATACTCAAGAGATCCGTCGTCGCTTCCAAGCGGAATGGAGCAATCAGCGCACGCGTCGCCTGCGCAAACGTGGAAACCCGCACGTACCCTCCGTCCAGTGAACGTTGGAACTATCCGCGACCTGCAGTAGCTGCCGCCAACACACAGCAGGGAACGACGCCATTCCGACGAAGCAGTGGCGTCAGCGCGTTCGATGGCTGCGATCTCGAACACCGCGCAAACAGCTCCAGATGCCAGACGGCTGCACGAGTTGAACCTGCTCCACGTGGCAGTGCTCAACAAGCATCTCTCTCTGCGGAAACTCAAAGCAAGAAGGGACTCTACGGGTTCGATTCTGCAACTGACGGCTTCGTCCGCGTCTCCAGCTGCAGGCAACGCGATGGACAAAGAGGACCAGCGCTACGAAGAGATGATGGAGCGGTTCCAGATTCGGCGATTGCAACCCAATGCAAGCGGCGATTCTGATGGCCACAACACCAGCATACGCAAGTTTCGACGTGGCTCCATCCCAGCAGTCTATCAGCCGAACCAAATAGATGTTCACGGCTCTCCAATGGATGCTCGCAGCGATCTTCCTGAGCCATCCGTGGGACCTTTGTCTCGGCCGCCTTCGAAAGATGGACGAATGCGAGGATCCTTGCTCGACACTCGCGCCACTGTGGTCGATCTCAGTATCTCAGCCAACGGTCACCAGAGAAAAGGGAGCTCCATCGCCACCGCAGATGTCGAGCACACCAAGATGGGTAAACTGGAGAAGCTGTATTTCGAAAGCACGTCCCTTCGCTGGGTATTCGTCGCCTGGAAGCGGAAACTCAGTCGCAGATGCCGTCGCGCTCTGCGGCGGATAAAGCAGCCCATGTCGCCTTTCTCGCTCATCTTCCGCGTCCGCATTGCGGTTTTGGTAGTTGGCTTCTTTGTCCACGTCGTTTGCTTTCCCGTTAGCCTTGCATTCGCCGATCGAGAGCGATCTTGGACGTATTGGGTCGATTACTGGGTGGAGTTGGCATTTCTGGCTGATTTCCTGCTAATGTTCAACACGTCGTTCCTCAATACCCGCAACGAGTTGATTGCATCGAGAAGAGAAATCTTTGTCAATTACGTGACAGGGTGGGGGATCCCCGATCTGATTTCGTCCATCCCGCTCCATTCCCTGCAAGCAGCAATCGACCATGATACTTCGCTCCCGTCGTCATGGACCGTCGTTGTGTTTGATTGCGTGCTGCGCGTTGGGAAGTTTGTGCACTTGCTGAAAATCATGCGCCTTCTGTGGATCGTTCGCCCCAATAGGACTGGAAAGAGCATTTGGGATTGGCTTCTCTACTCCAGGTACTCGCACTTGGTGCGCATTGGCTTCATCGTTGGCTCCATCGTTTTGATAGCCCATTACATGGCGTGCGCTTGGAGAAAACTCACACTGAGTAGCGCAGACAGCGAGGATGCAGCATTGCATGAAATCTACGCATCGAGCTTCTACGACGCGCTGCAGCTTCTCCAAGGACAGGGTGTTGCCACGGTCACGCTCGAGCAAAACGTGTTCGCCTCATGTGCGGTTCTCGTCGGCTCGATCGTGCTGGCGATTGTCTTTGGCCACGTTGCTGTGCTCGTGTCCAACTTTAACGCCAACTCGACCAACTACCAGCGCAAAATGGAATCCGTGTTCGCGGTCATGACGAAGATGCAACTCCCTGCGCCTCTACGCGAACGCATCCACCAGTACTACGAGCATTTGTGGCGCGAATACGAGTCATTGGACAGCGAGATCGGTCGGTTCTCGAAAGATCTGTCGCATTCGCTGGAGCTCGAAGTCGTGCTGTTCAAATACATGGAGCTGATCATGCACATTCCGTTTTGGAAAGCGTGCACGCCGGTCTTCCAGAAACAATTGATGCTCAATTTGCGGGTGCGTGTGTATCTTCCAGACGATTTCATTATCCGTCGCGGAGAAGTCGGAGACGAGTTTTACATGATTAATCACGGAAGTTGCGAACTCGCTACAGGACCGGACAGTCTGGAGCGTGCCACGGGTCCATTGAAGAAAAAGAAAGCAGCCCGGTTTTCCGATTTTGCAGATTTCATGGGAACTACTATGCGTCCAAAGACAAGCAACGAGGAAGATGACGATGAATCGAGCAGCGATAGCGATGCCGACAAGCGTCGACAATTCCGAGCCAAGCGTTCGATTTACCAAACCGAGAGCTTTGACGACGACGACGACGACATGCACCCCGTAAAGAGTGCTCGCGTCTTGAAGAAGCTTTCTCGCGGCCAAGCTTTTGGCGAGATGGCACTGCTGACAAACTACCAGCGCACTGCGAATGTGCGCGCGATCACATACGTTGAAATGTGTGTGCTTAACCGCTCGGATTTCCATCGAATCCTCTCGAGGTACCCCGATGATCGCAAACACGTCACTTTGCACATGCTGACTAACTGTATGGAGAAAACGAAAGCCACCAAGTGCACTGTCCGCTCAAAGAAACTGTCCGCGCTGTGTTTGGGGGCGACGATCCTGCTAAAAGTGCCGCAATCACAGCAAAGTTTGCCGCCGAGACGATCGCGCGCATCATAAATCCCGACCTCGAAGACGATTCCATTAAATTTGGCATCCATAGAAACCTGAAAGACCAATTGATCAAGCTACGAGACCGACGAATCGCTCAACAAGTGCAGCAACGAAGAGGTCCAACGCCTTTGGCGGATATGGAGGTGACCGACAGGACCTGGACGTCGCAACAGCCAGATTCAACCCCACCGGCGAAAAGATGCTGCACCGCAAACGCGACAACGATTCCACCATCACTGCTAGCGCGCATCGAGACCATCGAAGACACGCAAGAGCAAGTGCTTCGATGTATCAATGAAATCCGCGGCGTGATCTCCGAAATCAAAAGTGCGCGGATCTTGAACGCGTGAATCGGGTGGCCGATCTAACATTGTGTTTGGGTATCGGAATGAATCCGCCGCGAATTGTATCGTCCAACATGATTGTATCACTGTTATAGGATCTGCAGCAAGAGACTGATCTTCTCAGAAAAGCGACTATCACCTACCGCTTACCTGAATTCGGACGTCCGCAGCCACGCACTTGTCCCCACGCACCTTCGCTGCTTTGCAGACAAGAGATGACATTTTGACCGTTGAATGTGGAACTAAAGTCTTCATCCCATGGACACGCACAGCGTATCGTGACGTGCATACTGCGCAAAAGAATTTCCATCATTTCTGATGTTGTTGCACCCGGTTGCGAAGCTGCGTCGAAGACAGATCGCTACGAAACACGGACTCGTCAAGCGGGACAAAGAGCTCCTTGAACACCTTCGGGATACTGCTTTGCAGCACCTCATCGGCACTGATGTATCGGTTCGCGCTTTTGTCGTCGAAGCGACCCGCTACGACAAAGAAGCAGTCGTTGCGCGCGATCTGCTGCAGCGTCAGCACCATCTTGTGCTCATCCATGTCGTAGTATTTCTTGTCCACGATACGCACCGCGGTGTCGGCACCGATCACAAACGCACAGCTTTTCAATAGCGATGCTTTCTCGCTGAACAGCGTGGCGTTTGTTACCAAAACCGGCCAGACTCCCAGCGGCGAGGACGCTGTGGTGGTGGCGCTGCCACAACCGAACTGCTGTACGCGCTGCATGACCGTTGACGGAGCGATGGCGCCTTTGTCGGCATTGGAGACTGCGATCTCAAAGGCTATTGGTAGTTCTATGCCCGAGCGATCTTGGATGAGTCGCTGAGCTGCGCGGGCGAGGTCCACGTGTCCCTGGTGAAGCGGGTTGAACGAACCGGAGAGCACGACACCACGGAAGCCCAGGTCTTTCACGACGGCGCTCGCAAGCGTATCATCTCCAGGCATTGGTGGTAAGAACGCCACACTCGTCAGTTCAGAAACCGAGCCAGCGCAGATCTCTTGCAGCGGGGTGTTGATTGGTGCAACGCCGCTGGCATGATGGCCGCTCGTGACGATCGTGAACGTGTCCTCTGCGTGTTGCTCCGCGAGTAGCGCTTCATGCAGCGCGTTTGTTGCGTCGGGGTCCACGTTGGCGGATTTCGCGAGCAAATACACCAACCAGTGGCTCACAATACGGTCTTCCTCTGATGCACACATGACATGGGAAAAAGCAGCACAACCAAGACGGTGTCAGCACAATTGTCCTCTCCGAGCAGACGCTACAAATGCAATGCTCACCGTTGCGCGTTCGCTTCAGCGTTTTGCTCAGGTTGAGATGGTACGTCTCACAGTGCTGCTGCAGGATCTTGCCATGTCCCCCTCCATCGTCGCCATTGCCCTGCTGAGCGACATCCGCTTTACACACCGAGAAAAAGCACTGGTGCAGACCTTTCTTCTCATAGTTCGTCACCAGCGCCGCGGTACACGCGACCCCCATGCTCAGTTTGAACCGGTCGAGCGTGTTCCGCAGTGCATGCGCATGGAGCGGATCGTCTTGCTCGTTTTCCTGGCGAAGGATGTCTCGCGCCTGCTTCCACGCTGCGATGGCCATGCGCTCCGACGTCTCTGGCGCACAAAACTGGGTCAGCGGCGCTCGTGGCGTGCGCTCTACAGTACAAGTAACATGTAGAGAGAGAGAGAGGTAAGCAGATATATGGCGTAGAAAGCTTCGATACAAATGCTCAACCTGGAGCGAGATCTTTTGGCTGCTGCAGGAACGTCTGGAGACTCGAGCGTGCGTACGGCACCGAGTACTGCAGCATCGTCGACGAACTCCCGGAGCGGAACAGCAATTCCGCGGCCGAGGTGCCCCCTCCCGTCGCCGCCACGACGACCTTCACGTGCGGTTGGCGCGCATACAGCGCCGTCAGCACGCGGTCCAGCAACAGCGCCATTTGCGTCGCCATTTGCAGTCTCCCTTTTCCTGCGAATGGAAGTGTGTGCAGTGTTCTTGGTTGTCGATCAGTGTGTCACAGCAAGACATGGTTTTTGCATCTTCAAAGATCGATCCTGCAAGAAGATCAGTAGCAGTTGCCTTCTTGATTTGAATATCGCAAAGCACTCTTGAATGGGTATAGTACAGTTGGTAGCTGTATTAGGACTCCCTATCCTGTTTTGACAAAAGTGGACACCAACTGCAACATGGCTACATTTTCCTCACAAAAGCTGCAGCACAACAAACGCTTCCGTCCACTGGTTTCGATCAAGCGCGTCAGTGACGAGATATACGTGGAGGAAAAGAGCGTTCAGAGATCCAAGAAGGAAGCGGTGCTTGAACGAAGACCCGAGCACCAGCTGCGCTTCCCAGAGTCGAGCGAGCGCTTCCCAGTGTCGAGCGAGCGCTTCCGTCCTCACGAATCTCCAATAGTCCAAGGGAATAAGATCTATTTGCGTTGCGTTCTTGCGCTTTGGGTGTTGTATTTTTATCTGGAGTGACTTGCTCAGTCGTGTGCTTCCCCAGGTTGGCGGGAATGAGGGAGGGAGTGGAGGGGAAGAAGCAGGCATCGCGATGGGATATAATCTAGCTACTCATTCGTTCCCATGAGCTCTTCTTTACGCTCGGCAGGCGCGTCAACTGCTCCAGCTGCTGTCCCTGGACAGAGATCGCGACGACAAGCAACGGAATGGGAGGAGCAGGTCGAGGCGAGACCACACACATGCCCGAGTTTGACGCCGCAATTCCATTGGAACTTCAACGCGCGCGCGGTCGAATCGCTTTCCGAGCAGGAAGTAGCCCGCGTGTACCGCTTGTTCCGCTTTTATGATTCATCGACGCTTGGCGATTCGCTGCCATCCATCAACTGCCGTCGTTTCCTCCAAGTGCTGCGAGATGGTCACCTGATTGGGTCTTCACCGTCGTCGTCGTTGCCACACAGCTACAGCGGTGCTAGAGGTGGCATCGCTGGAGCAGATCTTCTTTCCGTCGCGACCGTCGAGAAGATCTTCGCGGAAGCGGTCATGGGCAAGCTGCGCACCTACTTGGACGCCGACGGTCAGCCAACACTCACATTCCACCTGTTCTGCGGCGCGCTGATGAACTGCGCCATCACGATCCTCCCGTCGCACAGATGCCAACCCGAGATCGCGATGCAGCAGCTGCTCGACCAGCTCTTCACCACAATGGACCGCTATGCGCAAGAGCGCCAGCAGGATCTCTACAAACACAAGAGTTTGCTGCAGCATTTCCCTCCGGAAGGTTTGAATGCATTGTGGTACCAAGGCGACGCGCATGGAGCCGTGAGACCGGCAGTGGCGCACACAAACGACGCAGATGGTGACGGCATGGAAAGCCATGGCGCGATGGATTTTCGGACGCTAGCGCCGTTCCAGCAAGTCATTTCCACATTCTCGCTCGACGTGGTCCACGAATCGAGAGCACAAGAGCGGGCACAGCAGCAGTACACGATCCCGCCCGACCTAGCAGCGCATTTCTCCCCGGAGATACTTCGATTCGTGATCGAGCGGTTCCAAGTGTTCGACGTCTTTGATCGTGGAAAGCTTCCGCGACAGGAAATGCTCCCGCTGCTGATGGGGCTCGTGAAGAAGCTCGAGATTTCGAATATGTACGAAGTCCTCACGCTGCTGCTCACGGGCGACAACTTTTCTCGCCATGGACCGGCAGCCTCGCAAGGACCAGGTGCCTCGCATCACTCAAGTCACTCGGCGGTTGCAAGTGCAGAGATATCGCTCATTCAAATCCTGCAAGCCATCCACACCTGTCGGAGACCGAGACATGCATCGTCGTACAGCAGCATGGGTCGATCCCATAAAACCGCGTCACGGACTCCAGCTGGAAACCATGCGCACGACGTGGGTTCTTCGTCGGAGCATCCAGGTGAGCCAGGCGAAGACGAGCTGGATGGTGCCATGAGAAGCGATTCGATTGGTAGCAGCAGCAGCCAAGGAGTATCCGCAAAGAAACCAAATAGAAAGAGCAAAGCGTGTCCCCAACGACAACCGACTGTTTCCAAGATCAACGCGTCCGGCAAGACTCCCAAATCAGGAAACCCCGCTAGCAGTTGCTCGACAAATGGGAGGAAAGGGAAGAAGCAGATCGATCTTCACCGCAGGCACTCGATCTTGCTGAAAGACGACGAACTCGAGGCATCTGCAGCTCACCCACCACAGGGTACTTTATCGCGCCGCACGTCGAAAAAGACCAGTGACTCACAAATTCGATTAGATGACGTCCAGTCTAGCAATAGGAACCTGGACTCGAGCGACACCCTCACTGTCGAGCCAGGACACCATCTGAATCAAAGCGGAGGGAACGATGGTCGCCGTCTAGAAGTTCACCAAGTAACCGACTCATCTCCTCCTTCTGCGATGCATCGACACGGATCGATGCGAAAAGTGGCTCCTGTTGCGATCATCCCATCAGCTACCACAGCAGCATCCGTTGCACTGGATGGCGAGCCTTCGTCTTCCGAGCTGGATCCGTGCCCACAGTCATCAGCAACACCACCAGCTCGCGGCATTAGCAACGACCAGCAGCCTACAACATTTAAAATATTCATGCTGCTCGGGGGTGACCACGATGGCGCGATTTGCTGCACCATCGAGTTGACGCTTCCCAGTCGGTATCTTGAAGAGACTAGAGGCGTTTTCTTTCAGAACACACCGCCGGAGATCCTCGAGCGCGCACAAGTGCTGCCAGCGCAACCAAACACCGAAAGCGCGATCCGGATGCTGAAAAAGCGCATCGAGAAGCGCGAGAAGGAAGGATTCGCGCTCCACCCATCGAGTCAGCTCCAACAGTTGGACGCGTTGCTCGCCGAGATCCGCGCGCGCAACCCGCATTACGCCAGTGCCCTTACAGGAAACCGCGGCTGCTCGTCTGGCGACCACAAGTTGCTTGCTTCGCCGACACCTTACGGGGTGACGGCAGATAATTGCAGTCCAGTCAGCACGAAAGCGCGCGAGCGACGGTCACTGGATCGCGCCGGGACGTGCGTTCGGCAGCCATCGGACTCGGATCTCTTGGCGCAACTGAGCGACTCACACACGCACCATGGCTTGAAAACAAAGAAGCGTGAGGTTACACGCGGCTGCAGCGGAGGAGACCTGCGCGATCCGCGAGAGCACCTCCCCCTGTCACAGACAACCGAGACAAGATTTCTACCACCGAATCCTGCTCCAAACGATTCGCTCGCTTGGATCCACGCGGTGAATGACTCGATCCGTGGCAGCCGAGGACAGGAGGAGCTACCTCTGCGGTCGTCGGCATCCACACCGTCGCTGAGCAACTCGCCAATGCCAAGACATATCCTCGCGACGATGCAGCAGCCATCCAAAGTCCAGAAACCTCATCCAGGAATTCAGCTCCAACCGATCCAGTGACTTCAAAGGACGCACGCGAAGAGTACGCGGAAACGATTGCAAGGTCAGAGAGTGCACATGTCGCCTTCGTCTTCAACATCCTCTTACCATTATTCTTCTAAGAACTCGCTCCACAAATTTCTCGCTGACTGGTTTTGCGAATGATGCACAAGTGAACCCATATTAAAACAGAGAGTCTCCACATAAGTGCGAGAAAACGTAACCGGTTACACACACATCGACAAAGTGATGAAGATATACGTATACCTTGTCTTATCTGTTTCCGACCGGATACACCGCAGCACCGAGACGTATACTTTATCGCTGCTTTCCATTTTCCCCACTCGCTCAATCTCAACAGAAACAGAAACAGCGATGGCAGCATCTGCGCGTCGCGCGTCGCCTCCGTCGTCTTCCTCCAGTGGGGCTGCATCGCATGCGCCTCCTACGTACGACTGGGAGGTCGCGCTCGAGAACGACCGCCGCATGCCGAAGATGCAGCAGTTTGTGAACACGATCCTGCATGCGAATTTCTCCACGGTGCAGGAGAAATTGCGGAAGGAAGAGCCACCAGCGCGTCGCCACGAGCCCGCACCAGCACCGGCACCAGCACTAGAAGCGAGCGGGAATGGGCATGCGCATCTGGGACCGAAACAGGCGCGGATGACGCTCCAACCCGATCCAAGTGCGTCGCCGACCCAGCTACCTGGGTACATGAGCGAATCGTCCAGTGAAGTGGATATGCGCGAAGTGGACCCGATGGACGAGTTGAGCGATTTTGAACCGCACCCACACGATACCCCAGAACAACAGGGAAATGGCGCAGTGGAGCGAAGCCACGCGCCACCGAATAGAGCTGATGATGGGGATGACGACATGAATGGCGGTGCGAATGATTTTGAACCGGGTGAAGACGACAATGAAGACGATGATGTACGTAGCGACGCAATTCAGCTCTCCTTTGTGGTCTCTTTGAGCTGTGCCTACAAGTGGATTTTTTTCGTATTGCCCCTCACTGATATGCTCCGTTTTGCCGAATAGGATGAAGAAGAGACCACGTGTGTGGTGTGCAACAGCACGGAGAACGAGAAACAGATCCTGCTGTGTGACCAATGCAATGACGGTGAGTACTCTGTCGGTGTTGGTTGTTTCTTGCTTGAACCTGCATGTGGAATGGCTGTGGGTTGATCAGTTGGACGGACGCTTTCTCTCTCTGTGTGTTTGTTATTCTATGCGTTTTAGAGTACCATCTCTACTGCTTATCTCCTCCGTTGACGCAAGTGCCTCCTGGCGAATGGTTTTGTCCACGCTGCGTCCCACCTCGACAAGCACCACAACCGCCAGCAGCAAACACGACGACGACCCAACATCCATCTGTCGTGAAGCGAGAACTGTCACGACCAAATGCGAATGTGTCAGTCAACCCTTCTGTCCAAGCGCCAGCTGCGTCCTCAACTCCCCAGCCATCAGCACCACTACCAGCAGCAACCGCGGATGTAGTGCAAGTTAAGCAAGAGCGCGTCAGACAACTGCAGCAAGCGTCTACGCAGTCTTCCCGAGCGGTGCAACCGACTGTACAAACGCAAGGACCTTCGGCGCCAAACATGTCGAATTCCCCAAGTGTACGCACATTTACCGATCGAGTATCCCACGTGCAGATGTGCACTAGTTTTGCCAAATCATATCGCTTGGAGCTGACGGATGTGTTGCTGCTGCTTGATGTGCACAGGTTGCTCATACGTTCGAGAGCGATGCAGCGAAGAGCAATGAATTGCTGATCCATGCGTGCCAGTGCGACGAGCTCAAGTGTTCGGATCTTGTGTTCCACGAATTCTGTCCGCACATGAAGCGGTTTTTACGAAGCGCTTGCTGGGCGTCCCACAGCGAGAAATGGCGCGCGTACCGGATTGCGCGCGTGACCGCCGAGCTCTTCGCGTACCATGCGCTGCACTGCGAAGAGCCCCAGTGCAGCGTGCCGATGTGCGATCAACTTCGCGCCGAGGAATTTGTGTAAGCGACCGTGAAACGAGTTCCTTGTTCTATTTTATCGTAATGCTGTTTGTTTCCCCGAGATTGGTTCGTGTGTGTTCCCCCCGCATTGTCGTTCGATTTACTTGGCGTGGCTTCGGGTTCCCTTTTCAGAATATTCAGTGCAGAAAGAAGAGTTTATTGGTTTGATGAGGGGGAGAAGGAATGGCGCTGTTCAGTGAGCGGTGTGGTGTTCTGGGGGTGCAAAATGCAGCAAGATCGTTGGAGACACATAAGCGGGTGGGTGGTGAGATGCAGCGAGACGCTGAATGCTTGCAGCAGTGGATCAAGCACCCATTCGACGTGTCGGAGTTTCCATAAAAGGAATGGTCGCACCTGAAGGTTTGCAGCCACGCCTTTTGTCCTAGGAGAAGCAGTTGTGCAACGGACAGGTGCGTACCCAGTGCGTTCACTTGGTCTGGCGCATGGAAAGTGTTCTTCTTGCTCTCTGGCGAAACCTACTCTATTCAGTTGGCGGTGGAAGAAATGAGAAGAGAACAATTTGAAAGTTTCCGAACGGATCAAGTCGTCAAAGCGAGGAAAAGAAAGGTGTGTGTGTGTGTGCGCCAACTCAACCCAACGCACACCCGTGCAACTGTATGGCTGTGCTCTCTTCCAGGTCCCCTTTCCTTCACCCCCCAGCCACTGCGAGTCCAGTCGCAAGAATGCTGTCATTGCGCTGGCGAGCTTCCGAGTGCAACTCCGTGAAGAAAGCAGTGATGGACCGCCCGGCCCACCGCCAGTTTCCACGCGATCCAACGTCGTGGTGTCAGTGAAACGTTTGTGATTTTGTTTGCGCAATTGCCAGCTCTCCCCACAACTCGTCCAGCAGTGGCTTCGGACATTCGTGAAGGTGCAGCTTTTGGTTGGGCAACTCTCCTATTCCTTCAGCACGTTTTGGTTGGACTTTCCAGTTCTGTTCAGATCCTGAAGGAAACAAGCATCTCAACTCCTCAGACGAGCCTCAGCGTTGCAGTGTGGGATTGGTTGCTGCTGCTCGCCACCGAGTTGTGGAAATGACAAGGAGCGCTCAGACACATGGATTGGTTGCTTTATGGTTTCTCAGAAGACCAATCAGTCGTTGGCGTGCCTCCAAGTCATGCTGTACCTCCGCTTGAGGTGGTAATGCGACAGGCGGTACAGCGATTAATCGCGCCAATGTGGCAGACAGGTGAGTGCATCAATATCGGTGTTGTCAAACCCGAGAGCTCTTCGTTGTATCACTAACGAACGACTGCATGTTGGAAAGGGTCTCCCCGACTTGCGATCGAATCTTGAGCAACAAGTGTATCGACTAGGAGCGAGCTTCTCGACTAACGCTCGATTCCATTTCCGACTGACAGAACAAACAAGAGCATAGACGGCTCCTCCCAACAAAGAAATCAGCTCGTCGTTTCGAGGCTTCAAACAAGTCGAGATGTCCTGATCCTTCGATGATGAGAAGCAGGAGGGAATGTCTGCATGCGCACCTCCACTTCGCACGCTCGTCTCTCAGCCATCACGATCCGGATCACTAGATGTGCGTCAAAGCGACTGCATGGGAAACAAGGAGCACATTCTCTCCATGTGTGTGCACAGTCGCGGATGTGCTGTGCATTTCTCTCGTTCTCTCTCGCGTTCTGAGAGAGTTTTATCGAAGAAGGGAGTACAGCGTCGAATCCATCATCGGAGCGAATGGCTCCCGTTGCACAATTGCTGGTGCTCGCCAAAACCTGGATCCTGCCATGGAGAATCAGCGTTTCTCCATTGGTTTTCCTCCACGAGCGACCTTTCTCTTTGCGCGACAAGCTCGGTTTGACATGTAGCTTTGGCGAAGATGCAAAACCCTCGTTGTCGCTCAGTCCTTTATATCTCGGCGACAACACCCATTGCATCAGGACGGATCCTGGAGCAATGCACGCATGCTCTCCCTTCAAAACGCAATGTCCGAGTCCATCCAGACTCGCCCAGCTCACCACGCTCATCGATACCGAGCCTTCCATCTTTCATGCGATTGCTGCATGACGTTCTTGTCGAGGCACTGGAGGATGCCCCACCCAAACGCTCACATTGCGTCGTGTCACCAGTGTGCTTGGTGCAAACAGCACCAGCGAACCCGCTCGTAGAGCCCGATCGTGGCACCGATCGATTTGCGGAGGGGATCGAATGAAGAGAGAGGTCTGGCACGCGAGCAAACGCTGTGGGTGTTGCAGTGTCCGCACTCGTTGACGCACGATATCAGTTTGTATGTGTGTGTCCTATAAGAGGGTGGAGTGTACCCATGAAGGGAAGCTCCCGTTTTTGACACGCATGCAAATCGTCTCGCTGTTGGTCGAGCAGCTCGACCAATCACGAACGAGAATGGCTACAGCACAATCGCAGACCGGCAAAAACGGACGTGGCGCACTGCAATCTTTCTGGTTCTCAACGATATCGCAGGACGAGCCTTGCGTCCCACTCCTCGGAAGAGCGACGTGAGTGTGGGAGCCGCAGCACCCCTCCAATGCAATGCCGTCGTGGCAATGATGTGGTCCGTTACCTATGCGCTGTGCGGCTTTTGGCTCGTGCACACGGCGCCTCGAGGGAAAACAGGGAGGATGGTCAATGCAAGCAGCAGCGTGACTTCGGCACCTTTTGTGGTCAGCGTGGAGCGCTTTTTAAGAAAGAAAGAGCAGTTAAAGATCGAGGGGATGGAGCGGTGCGCATGCACTGTACATGCACAGCGACAAAGACAGAATGCGTTGTGACCAAAACGCAAACAGTAGAAAGGACAGCGACATTTTAAAGACGCGCTCACTGCCGACACAACCGGTCAGCCAGGCGAGCAGTTGTGGTGGTGGAGACGTCTCTCTCTCTTTCTCACTAAGTCGCTCGCTTTTGGGAGCTTACGCGATCGCCTTGGTCTCGTTTTGCTGTTGTGGAGGTTCCGTGAGCTCATTCTCGCATTTGCCACCAAGTAGCGACGTCAATCACTACTGAGTCGGTCAGTGATCCTCTCTCTCCCTCGCGGCACATACGGCGTGATGGCTACTCAGCGACACAGTCAACGCAGCCACGACGGCACGGCGGCAGCCCCCAACGATGCCGAAAGCAGCGCGTTGCTGCGCTTCCAAGAGCCGAAGAAGTCGCTCTACGACCGCGCGGTGCACATCATGCCGATCATCAAATGGCTCGGGAACTACAACGTGCGGCGCGATCTCAAGTCCGATATCGTCTCTGGCATCACGGTGACGATGATGCTGATCCCGCAAGAAGTG